>CAKNYM010052962.1:44835-63333 GCA_932195095.1 Andricus curvator | reverse complement strand
CAAGAAATCGAAGCTTTGAAGCACTCTCGACTTAGGAATTGAACCAGGATTATAAAATTTCTGACAAATTACTGTACTAACAAAAGAATTGAAAATCAAAATTATTACTTTTGACGAGCAGAACATTTCCCTCGCGCAGTGTAAGAAGAATCAATTATCATGTAATTAATTAATAATTAATCAATTATACGATTAAACAATAAATGAATTGAAATATTAAAAATAGTATGTATGCAGCTTAGGCTGGGAGATATTTTGAGACATGAGACCATGTACAATTTGTCCATGGTCGTGTCGAAATTGTGTAGAATAGATCAACGCTCCCCTCCCCTTTACCAGAGCAGAATGACCACTCAATGAAAAATATTTTGCCATTTTGAAAATAATTATATGACATCTTTGCAGTTTTTTTGAAAGATATCGTTTTGAATTGACCCAATTATTATAAGTGTGAAGAAGATTTTTTCTTGGCATTAGGGTCGATAATTTTTACTTGTTTTGTGTTCTACAATTATTTAAAAAATGTTTTTTATCTATTACTTTTATCAAATTTACAAACTTATAAACGAAGGAAAAAATTTTTTTTCTGGTGAGAAATATATATGATAAGGAATTTAGACCAATTAAAATGTATAAGGTAGGGCTGATTCACATAACCTTACTGATGAGTCCAGTGAGTCTGTCCGGGGCGAAACATAAAAAATCTAACTTTAATTTACTTAAAAATAGATAAAAAACATTTTTTAAATAATTGTAGAACACAAAACAAGTAAACATTATCGACCCTAATGCCAATAAAAAATCTTATTCACACTTATAATAATTGGGTCAATTAAAAGCGATATCTTTCAAAAAAACTGCAAAGATGTCATCTAATTATTTTTATAAATAATTTAAAAATTGATACATTTTATTGAAGAGTAAGAAAGCTATGGTAATGCATATTATTTGGAAATACGGTTTTTTATAGTAAAACTTTTTTCATTAACATAATTCAAAGTTGATACAAGAGTTTAAAAGATTCTTCGGTTCGAAACGAATCGACTGACCTGCAATATTAATACATTTTATTAAAGAGTAGGGAAGTTATTGTAATTTATATATTTTTAAAATCGATTTTTATAGTAAAAAATTTCTCATTCTTATAACTTAAAGTTGATGCAAGAATAGAAAAAGTTGTGTTGGTTCAAGAAGAACCGATTGACCTATAATATTGATTTATTGAATTGAAGAGTAAGGAAGCTAGGGTAATGCACAGTATGTGAAAACATGTTTTTTTTATAGTAAAACTTTTATCATTAACATAATTCAAAGTTGATGAAACAATACAAACAATTCCTTGCTTCGAGATGAATCGATTGATCTATAATATTAATACATTTTATTGAAGAATAAGGAAGTTTTGGTCATTTATAATATTTGAAACATCTGTTTCAAACAGAAAATCTTTTTTCATCGACATAATTCAAAGTTGACGCATGAATAGAAAAGACTTTTTGGTCATAAATTTTCAAATAGAATAATTCTGACAACAATTTTTTTGTATTCTTTTGTAATTTTGTATTTTTGGTAAATTTCTATTTTTAAATTGACCAAAATGAAGACTTTGGTTTGTCTATTATTTAAAAAAATCACTAATGCTTTCTCAAGGAGGAAGCAAATACATTTGCTAACGGGAAGCAAAGTTCTCGTGAAATGAGCACCATATAATTATAATTACAAACAAAGTGGAAGCACTCGAGATCAAATTCACAACTAGTTCTTCTTTGTTCTGCTTCTTCATAGAGGAAGCTTTGCACTGGTAACAATATCGGAATATAAGGTTCTAAACAATTTTCCGGATGTGTGTATAGATGCGTGTTCGGATGTGTGTGTGTGTGTGGATGT
This sequence comes from Andricus curvator, assembly GCA_932195095.1. Taxonomy (NCBI): domain Eukaryota; kingdom Metazoa; phylum Arthropoda; class Insecta; order Hymenoptera; family Cynipidae; genus Andricus; species Andricus curvator. Next base: position 61,446 of record CAKNYM010052962.1, on the reverse strand, counting down.
CACACTTTTTTTCTGAACACAATAACCTGAAGACGATTTCAGATAAATTGATGAAATTTGGAGGGCTTATTTTCATTACTGATATTTTTGAAACTGGCCAAAAGATTTATAAAAATATGTATTACCTTTTTTAGCACTTGGTAATATTTTCGAGCTGGGTTTTTTATAGTAAAACTTTTTTCATTAGCATGATTCAAAGTAGATGCAATTCAATATAAGATTCCTTAATTCGAGATGGACAATCATAATATTTGAAAAATCGTCCTTTTATAATAAAATTCTTGTCATTTACGTAATTCAAAGTTGAAGCGAGGATAGAAAAGATTCGTTAATTCAAAACGAATCGATTGACATATAGTATGAATACATTTTACTGAAGAGTAAGGAAGGTATTTATACTATTTAAAGAATCGTTTTTTCCATTTCAATTTTTAGTAACATAACTCCTTTACTCGAGACATTTTGATTGACCTATTTCTATGTTTTACTCTGCCTTCCTTTATGACGAAGCAAGAATATTTGCTAAACCATCATAATGAGGAAGCAAAGTGCTCATCAAATGAGCCAAATTCATAGCCAGCTTATTTTGTCGGGCATGATATTCCCAGGTGTAGTTAGAGGAATAAAAAAAACTTGTTGCGCCCCGCTTGCAGGGGAAGGATCTACATAATTAGGAATGACGTTACGTTAAGATATCTCCTTGTGACTCCACCATCCCTGCCTCGTTTAAGGGGGAACACCGGAATGTTCAAGGAATTGGTAACCCTGGTGCCATTCAACCCTTGACACAGCGATTAAATCATGACTTGGGAGCATCAGATCTCGCGCCGTCGATATTCTAGGGGTGTAATGCTATTACCCCCTGGGAGGATTGCTCCTTAGTTCAGGTCCCGCAGACCAGAGTCCGTCAGTTACCCAGAGCAGCTAAACCGCGCGATGCGGACCGCAATGCAGTCCCTCTGGTTCATCTTCTTCAGGTCTCCAGATCGATTAGATACAGGGCCACTTGATCCCCAGGGAGAGCAGCAAATAGTTTATTTTCCAAGGAAAAAAATTAATCAACCAAACAGTTGCATTTACAACGAGATAGTTGAAACTGCAACCAAAAGGGATGAATTTTCCACAATACATTGACATTTTTCAAATAATAGTTCGATTTTCAACCAACGAAGATAAATTTTCAACCAACGAAGATGAATTTTCAACCAAATGGTGTTAATTTTTAACAAAAAATGTTTTATCTCCAACCAAAAACAGGCGCATTTTCAATCAAATAGTCAAATCCAAAAGAATTTTTCAGAAGGGAGTTGAATTTTCAATTAAAAAGGACGAATTTTTTATTTAAAGAAGACGAATATTCAACAAATTAGTTCAATTTTCAACAACATAATTAATTTTTCAACAAAATAATTGAATTTCCAACAAAATTGTTGAATTTTTTAAAAAATAATTAATTTTTCAACAAAAAAGCTGAATTGTCAAGTAGTAATGCTTTATTTGTTTGAGAATCATCTGATTCATACAAATAGGTTACAGTTCAATTATATAACTGTTAATCTAATTAATAAAAACAAAAACTAAAATTAAAGGTTGATGGCAAACATTACCCCAGCGGAGATAAACCGTGCTTACAACGAAAGCAAATCAAAAAATCTTAAAGTATATAATTAATTATAATGCTCATTCGTAAAATTTACTAACAAACATAATAATTTTTTCGATAGAATTATTTTCAGGGTTATCTAACATATTCAGCAAGGCATTCTTTATCTCACACATATCCCTACTTTCGCTTATACATGAAAATCTTACAGCTTTAAAAAATTGACATTCTACTAAAAGGTGGTACACAGGTTCTGTATTAAAACAATTCTCATGACAGTAGATACAATAACCATCAACATTCAAACGTCAGGTTTTATTTTTGATTATAAGTCTAGGTATGAACTTATTTATTAACCTTAATTGCGCTATTGTATACCATTAAGCCATTTCCCTTTCGGGGTAGGCGTGACACTACCCGATTCGGGTAGTGTTTCTAGGTTGATAACTTGTAGTAAATAACTACAAGTTTGGGCTCACCACACCCACGATGTGCCAACAGCACTCAGTTTTCTCGAATGGTCACCCATCCAAGTGCTAACCGCGCCCAACGCTGCTTAACTTCAGTGATCTGACGAGAACTGGTTTTTTCAGCGTGGTATGGCTGTTGGCCTTAATTGTTGGCTATAATTCTGATAAAACGAGTGGTGTTCTTGACAGAGTTAAATATTTCTGAGGTCCTTCTCGTAAGGTTAATTGAGGATAAAGTATTAAAGCAGAGGAAGAGTGGGCTCTCTGTAAATCTTCTAGATATAATATTTTATCATAAGCTCTTATCCATGCCGATTTATTCTTTTGTAGAGAGGCAAGAGAAAATAATTCACAATCGGCCTCTATCCCGATCTTTCAAGTAAAATGATGAATCTGCAACAAAAATAATTAATTTTTTATGAAGAAGTTCAACTTTCAATGAAGTATTTAAATTTTAAATACATTCCAGATTTTAATTTTAACTTAAAGACATATGAATTTAATTAATGAAGACCAATTTTCAACAAAATAGTTGAATCCTTAACCAAACTAGCTGTGAATTCGATCTCGAGTGTTTCCACTTTGTTGGTATTTATAACTATATGGTGCTCATTTCACGAGCACTTTGCTTCCTGTTCGCTAATGTATTTGCTTCCTCATAGAGGAAGCATTAGTTATTTTTTTCAATAATAGACAAACCAAAGTCTTCATTTTGATCCATTTAAAAATAGAAATGTACAAAAAATGCAAAACTACAAAATAATACAAAAAAATTTTCTAACACAAAGATAAATCAGACAAATCAAATTTTGTATTCGAAATGATAATTTTTCGAGCTGAAAAAGGGAAGGGAAAAGTTCTGTCGCACCCTATTCCTTTCTCAGCTTTATGATTTCTTTACAAAAATTGTCAGAATTACTCTATTTGAAAACTTAGGATCAAAAAGTCTTTTTTATTCATGCGTCAAATTTGAATTATGTCAATGAAAAAAGTTTTTCTGTTTGAAACAGATGACTCAAATATTATAAATGAGCATAATAACTTCCTTAATATTCCATAAAGTGTATTAATATTATGGATCAATCAATTTGCCTCGAATCAAGGAATCTTTTTCGTTCTTGCATCAATTTTGAATTATGTTAGTGAAAGAAGTTTTACTATAAAAAATCCTATTTTCAAATATTATGCTTTACCATAGCTTCCTTACTCTTTAATAAAATGTATAAATGCTATGGGTCAATCGATTTGTCTTGAACTAACACAACTTTTCTATTCTCGCATCAAGTTTAAATTATGAGAATGAGAAAATTTTTACTATAAAAAACGATTTTAAAAATATATAAATTATCATAAATTCCCTACTATTTAATCAAATGTATTAATATTGTAGCTCAATCGATTCGCCTCGAACCAAGGAATCTTTTATATGCTTGCATCAACTTTGAATTATGTTGAAGAAAAAAGTTTCACTATAAAAATCCGTATTTTCATATATTATGCATTACCTTAGCTTCCTTACTCTTCAATAAAATGTATTAATATTATAGGTCAATCGATTCGACTCGAATCAACACATCTTTTCTGTTCTTGCATCAACTTTGAATTATGTTAACGAAAAAAGTTTTACTATAAAAAACCGATTTTAAAAATATATAAATTACCATAACTTCCCTACGCTCTAATGAAATGTATTAATATTATAGGTCAATAGATTCGTCGCGAACCAAGGAATCTTTTATATTCTTGCATCAACTTTGAATTATGCTAATGAAAAAAGTTTTACTCTAAAAACCGAGTTTTAAAGTATTATTGACAGCTAAAAAAAATTCAATAAATATTTTTAGAAATCCTTCGGTCAGTTTCAAGATATTAGTGAGAAAAATAAGCCCTTCGAATTTCATCAATTTATCTGCAACCGTTTTCTAGTTATCGTGTTCACAAAAAAGCGTGACATCCGCACACACATCCACACACACACAGCCGGAAAATTGGTTAGAACAATGTATTAGATATTTTTAAATTGAGGAAGGTTTAATTAAATAAAGAAATTTTTTTAAAATGTTTCCATTACAAAGCTTCCTCTATGAGGAAACAAAAAGATAATTGTTCAACCATACAGTTGCCATTTTAAACGAAAAAGACAACATTTCTACCAAAAGAGATGAATTTTCAACCAAAAGAGATGAATTTTCAACCAAAATAGATGAATTCCCGAGAAAAAAGTTAAATTTTCCACCCCAAAAAATTATTTTGTACTCAAAAATTAATTTTAAACCAAATTGTTAACATTCAATCAGATAGTTGAATTTAAAACTAAAAAGGTTGAATTTTTAAATAAAAATGGAATAGTTTTTGCAGTTGAAAAAATTGATTTAAAAAAAAAAAAAAAAAAAAAAAAAGAATTTTAAGTTGAAGGGATGGTTGTTGATATATTAAGAAAAATATTTAAATAAAAGGAAGTATTATATGGTGTCCTATGCAATCAATTGTGAGACATATAACGGTGCCGCACTAGGCTGGTCTGAGATCACTGGTTCGCTTTGCCGCCAGTGATTCCATCCGTTTATTGTCAGACCCACTCGTTAGTTTGAATCGAAGGTCGTTAGCGGGCCGGCAGATGGAGCCTTCGCTTATTATTATTATAATTACACAGAGTTTCAATAAATCGTTAAGCTTTCGAATATAATGTAATTAAGTGATGCACTTGTGCGGAAGTGACTTTTTCATTTGAGAAATTTAATTGTCGATAAATCAGTCACTTTTACGTGTAGAATATTCATTTTACCGATTCTGATAAATTTTGGGCATTTTAGGTGTTTTTTCCAAGACTCACCCCCACCATAGAGCCTCTTCAGTCATCTTGGATTGCATTGCGAATTTCATTCCAGTGGCCAAAAAAAATTATGTGCTGTAAATTTAACGAACTTTTCAAAATATCGGAGCCATAAAATATGACTCAAAATGGTATTTTCTATAACTATCAACAAAAGGGACCCAAGTTTCGTGAAATAATCTTGTTAATAGCTAAGCACTAGGCGCTGATTTTTAAAATTAAAATTTTGAAAATATTCAATTAATAATTTTACTGAATTTCGAACTAGCGGCCATCTTAGAATTTTTTAAATTTGAACTGTTTTTATTTCTACTCAGCACTAATTTTTTTGAGTTTGAAAAAAGATTACGGAATTGGTTTTCAGAATTGGAACAAAACCCGCTCCTGGAAGCAAAATAATTTGAAAAAAAATTCAACACGTGTTTAAGGGTCACCCTAATTACCACATGTTTTGAAGGATTTTAACAAATTCCATAGGATTTCTAAAGTTTTCAATGATTTTAGAGAATTTTAAAAGCGCTAAAGATATTCCAATAAGTTTTCCAGGATTTCAGGGAATATCAACAGATTTCATGGATTTTAACGGAATTTTAAAAAGATTTTTTTGGATTGAAGAAATTTGAATAGGATTTTCAAGATCTGAAGGGTTTGAATCTGGTTTATTTTAAGAACTACACTTTTGTAATTCGTATGAAAAGAGTCATAAATCTTTGAAGTTGATTAAATTTACACAAAAACCTGCCGAATGATTGTTTTAACATAGTGAAATTTAAAAAATGGCCACCTAAAAAAACTGATTAAGTTCAAATTTAATGCCCGCAAAAATTAATGATTCTAAAAAAACATCAAGAACTGTATATTTGAAATTAGTTTTATCTCGTGAAAAAACGTAACATAACAAACTGAACATTAAAAAATTAGTAAAGTTCTCGAGTGAGCTTTCAAAAATTGAGAAACTTTAAAATAAATAGTCGCGATTTTAAACTTTTAAAACTGAACAACTTTAGCTTAAAGGCTTCAAGAATAAAATCATTTCAAAAATGCGCATTAAAAACTATAACATGAAATTGAAATCATAGATATTTTGAAGATGATACAAATTACTAAGATCATATCATGTAGTATTAAATAATATTCGAAGTGATTAGGTAGATTTTATCATTAAAAAATGAGATTTTTTTAGAAAAAAAAAACATTCACTCTCATTTTCACCGGTCACAATTGAAGGATTTCAAATATTGTGAACCTTCTAAGCTTCATAATTCTACAATCGTTAAAAATTAATAATTTTCCAATTATGCATCACGCTTTCTAAAATTCATCATTTTAATCTAGAGAACAAAAGTATTAATTTGAGATTCAATTATAAAGCATTTCGATGCATGCGAAAAATGATGTCAAAACTGACGTATGTTATAATAAATTTTCAAATTGAAAGTTGTATAATTTGAATAGATGAATTTGAAAATTATTATAAATAATCTTTTGCAATCTTTTAACTATTATTATTTTTTATCGATATTCTCCATTCTCCAGTAAAAAAATGAAGGTACGTCAAAAAATGCTGGGGGGGAGGGCGATCGTCGGTTTCGCCACCCTGTAGATCCGCACCTGCTTTCCTACACTCTTTAAATAAAAATAAAAATAACTGATTAAATGATTTAATTTAAAACAAAATCAATAAAATTGCCAGTAAATACTATATCAACAATATAATTAAATTTTCATAATTTAATGATAGTGTTTTGTTCTCATATAAAATGTTGAGGACCGCAGTATTGCCAATTTCGATGTCATTTTTATCCTTCTCAAAAAAAGTAAAAATAAATATACTAAATTTATATTGATGGGATATGAAAAATTCATCAAAAAATCAAATTTAATTATTTATTATTAGCATCACGAATTAATTAATTGTTAGTAATTAAAACGTTACCCTCTTAGTTTCTTCCTCCTGGTAAAAAATACTGCTATACATTTTATTATTTTAAAAATTGTTTTAAGGCGCTAGGTCGTCGTTCACCCCTAGAAAGTATTTTTTATTTATTGAGGAATAACTCCTGAATTTTATAACACAACAAAAATGAGATATTATGGGGTCTAGAATACGAAAGTTTGTTATTTTGTTACAAATAATGGTCCGAAATTGTCCCTCAAAATATATTTTTAATTTCAGGAAAATATTTACCATCAGGAATACATCTGAAATATTTATAACGGGTAACCAAAAAGATTCTTGAATTTCGAAATGCGCCATTTACCATTAGAATTTACCTGAAAAAGAGTGGCCATTCCAGATAATTTATTGTAATGAAATTAAAAATATTCGTATTCTAGATCCGATAATATCTCCAAATTTGTTGTTGTTTGATCAAATTTAGAGTTTTTTTCAGTGAATATTCAATACTTTTTAGCGGTGATAGAATTTTTCAGCCTTAAATTTGTGGTTTGTTTTTAATTTGAAAACTAAGGCAATTTAGTTTTAGAGCTGAAACAACATAGTGGAACTTCTAAACAATTTTTTAAGAATAGAAGAAAATGTATGGCATTATTTTTTCAGCACAAGGAAGAAATTTATAGGTTAGCATTTACAAAATTCAAAATCACACTTTTTTACCACTCTTATATATGTATCTCACCCGGTTACCAATGCTTATAGTTCTTTCAACTTAACAAGAATGACTTGGCGCAAATAGGTTTACTAATTTATGGATGTTGAAAATAAATACAATGAAGTATTTTCTGCGATTCATGAAGCAAATATAACAGATAACGTACAGTAGCGTCCGTCATTTTTATTTAATTTTAATTGTATGTATGTTGTAAATTTGTACTGATTTATGCCTTTTAATTCGACAAAAATAGAATAAATAAATGCTAAGATATCAGAAAAATAGGCGTTACCCCACCAAATCACCTGACAAATAGTGTAATAATTTAGAAGGACAAATGAGATAACGACTAGTATATATAAATACTGAAATATTTTGTAACATATTCATCAGTTACACCAGAATCTCGAATTTCCTTTGCATCAGATTCTTTTAGTAAAAAAATGAGGGTCGTTGGCACTCTCGCCTTCGCTTTATCGGTCCTGCTTAATTCGATTGGTAAATATATAATATTAAAATATATATCCCTACTTTTTAGTTATTTTTTTAGCTTGATCTCAGTTTATATTTATTTCTTATTCAAAATTGTTCAAACTAAAAACTCTCTTTCTCTCAATATACAAAAAGTGAGGCCTCTCACGAAAGAAAGCTTTGAGCTAACATTTTTATCGACCTATAAAAAATTTATAATGAAGAGTGATATTGAAATGTTTATTTTCTTGGAAGAGGCAGTAGAGGTAATAAAACCAATTACTGAATCAGGGTTTTGTTGTCCTTTTTTTCTTCGTCACTGGGAAATGAAAAAAAAATTATAAAAAGTATTAATATTTGAAAGATTGCAAAGGATTATATATATTCATCTTCAAAATCATTTATGTATTTTGTCCATATTAAAGCTCCTACGTTTCCGTTCGAAAAAGTCTGATAAAATTATTTGATAAATTGAATAATTGAAAATTATTAAATTTTAATTTCAGACAATTTTAATCCGAAAGAGTTCTGATGTTTTGATTTTTTAATCAGGTATTTAAGATTTTAATTGAATATTTTTTCAGCTATGATGCTTGCAATTTTTTAATTTTTATGACGCGGCAAAATCTTTGGTAACCAGGAAATAACCAGAAACTTGTTTTTGTTCTTAGAGGACACCCTGATACATTTATATTGAGAATTTTATTCAAAAAAAAACTGTACTGTGTGGGAATCATTTTTTGAGTACAGGGAAGATTTCTTTAACCTTAAACATTCAAAAGCGTCTTTTTATGAATTGAATAATGTTTGAAACCCTCAAATAAGTTCCTAAAACACAAAAGCAAGGTGCAAATGCCAAATAGTGAATTCAGGAAGAATTTATTATTTGCTATCGAAAATAGGAACGTTTTCGATGATTGGTGCCTTTACCCTGTAACATAGTAGTAGTATACCATTAAGCCATTTCCCTTTCGGGGTAGGCGTGACACTACCCGATTCGGGTAGTGTTTCTAGGTTGATAACTTGTAGTAAATAACTACAAGTGTGGGCTCACCACACCCACGATGTGCCAACAGCACTCAGTTTTCTCGAATGGTCACCCATCCAAGTGCTAACCGCGCCCAACGCTGCTTAACTTCAGTGATCTGACGAGAACTGGTTTTTTCAGCGTGGTATGGCTGTTGGCTTTGTATAGTTTTATCATTTTTAAAGGTAGTATTCTGATTAATTACTATATAATTTCCATTAGCTGTAAGAAAATTTTCAGTATAAAACTGAATTCCTCAAAGTGTATAATATAAATTTTACTCAAGAAATGAAGGAAGATATTATATTTTTCTTGAAAATCCATTCTTTTTTGTAGAATATTTTTTTAGTGATAAAATACAAACTAATTTAAAAATTTGACAGAGAATAAGTATCTTATCTTGTTTTTAAGTAGAAAGAAGGCAGGTGTAAACTTAAAGAAAAGTAAAGCTCGAAGGACACAATAAATCTTATCTATCTTATCTTCTTTACAATAATAGAGATTGGGAATTTTACTGAAACCTTTATATCCGATTTCAAGTTTTTTGGAATAATTTGATAAATATTCTTATAAATGATGAAGAATTGAAAGAAACCATATATTTTTGAAAGAAGTAGATGTTTCGTTAAGAAGTACGGATTCGGCAATTTTTTATAATTAAAAAAAAAGTTTAACATGACAAAAGAGTTACGTAAAAGCAATGATCATGACAATAAAATGATGGTAGGCATCACTGAAAATAAATTCACCCTAATTTTATTCAGAATACTACCTTTAAAAATGATAAAATACAACTTGGATATGTTTGGCCTTGAATGATTACGCATGACATTTCAAAAGTTAACATGTTTGCCAGCGATAGAAAACTACCCTAGAAACTTAAGAAACTACCCCTAGAACGATATTTTGCTTCTTTTACAGATCTTTACATAATTTCTCACAAGTAAAGTTCTAGGGTTACTTTAAAAATATTACTTAAATATTTTATAGTTTTCGCTTTTATAAATGGAAGACCATTTGAGTTCTGCTTTGGACCTTAAAGCGCCCTTGATAAAAAAAAATGATAAAAAAAACGTCTTCTGCGAAAATTGCGTAACGATTTTATTAGCATGTCAAGATATACAGGTTTTCATATAAGATTAAAAGACATTTTTTAATTTATAAAATCTTTCTTTCAATAAAATTATGTTGATTTCACTTTTACACGTAAGAACCACATATTTACACATGACACAAATTAAATATTTGAAATTAGTTATTGGAAAATATTACAGCAGTAAAATGTGCTATCAATTTTTTATACATTTGTGAGAATTTTTGTAGTACAATTAAGAATTTTGTTGAAGTAACTTTCAATTGGCAGGTAAAAAAAATTGTAAATAATTTTCGTCTTCAATAAACAATTCTTACTTCAAAAAAGCTAATGATTTGTGTGAAACCTCTTTGAGGGGTGCTTTTCCAATTTTGCAGAATTTGGTAGAAAATTAATCTTCTCAGTTGAAAATTCATCCTTTTGTTCAAAAGTGCAACTTTTTCGTGGTAAATTAATCTGTTGTTGTTTAGGATTCCAGATTTTTATTTAAAAATTCGTCTTTTTTGGTTATATTGAACTGTTTTTTTATTTTAAGTTCAAATCTTTTTTGTTCAAAATACCGAAATTGGGTAGAAAATTAAACTATTTAGTTGAAAAATAACTTTTTTGTTGAAATTCTAAATTTTTGGTTGAAAATTGAACTATTTGCGTAAAAATTAATCTGTTTTGATGCAAAATAAACTATTTGCTTTAAAATTAACTTGTTTGTTGAAACTTTATATTTTTGGGTTGAAAATTTAACTGTTTTGTACACAATTCATCTTTTCGTCTTGAAAAAACAATTTTGTTGAAAATTGATTTATTATTTTGAAAATTATTTTGAAAGTTACAAATTCATATTTTTAGGTTGAAAATTTGACTACTTTGTTACAAAGTAATTTTTTTAAATTCATATCTTTCGTTGAAAATTGAAACTTTAGTTGATTTTTTTTCATTTTTCTTCTGTTAAAAATTAATATTTTTTTTGAAAATTTACCTATTCAAATTTTATTCAATAATTTATCATTTATAAGTTGAATATTCAACTATTTCGTAGAAAATTTATGTATTTCGTTGAAAACTCGTCTTTTTGGTTAGATATTAATTCTTGTTTGTTGAAAATTGCTCTTCTTGGTTGTGGATTCAACTATTTTGTTGAAAATACGTCTTTTTTGTTAAAAAGCAACTCCGTGAAAATTTTGTTTATTGTTTAATTTAATTTTTTAAGCTAAAGATTTGACGATTCCATTTTTGGTTGAAAAATATCTTTTTTAGTTGAAAATTCATCTATTTGGTTTTAAAGTTTATCTTTCTGGATAGAAAATTCATCTATTCGGTTAAGGATTTAACTATTTTGTTAAAAATTAGTTTTTTAAATTCACCTCTTTTATTAAAAATTGAACCTTTAGTTGATTTTGTTCATTTTTATTCTGTTAAAAATTAATATTTTTATTTGAAAATTTAACTATTCAAATTTTATTCAGAAATTTATCAGTTATAAGTTTAATATTCCACTATTTAGTAGGAAATTTACGTATTTTGATAAATATTCGTCATTTTGGTAAGAAAATTAACCTTATTTGTTGAAAATTCGTCTTCTCGGTTAAGAATTCAACTATTTGTTTAAAAATTTATGTTTTTGTTAAAAATTAACTGGTTGAAAATTCGTTCTTCCTTTGTTGAATTAAATCCAACAATTCCATTTTTGTTGAAAAAATACCTTGTTTAGTTGAAAATTCAACTATTTGATTTGAAATTTAATTTTCTTCATTGAAAATTCATCCATTTTGGTTGAAAAACCTCTTTCTTTGAAATATCAGAAATTGGATTGAAATTTAACTTTTTGGTGGAAACTTCATATTTTTGGGTTGAAAATTCCAATATTCTGTAGATAATTCGTCTTTTCGGCTGGGAAATACAACAATTTTGTTTAAAATAGATGTATCACTACTTTTTTTTAAATTAATTTCTTCTTAAATTCACTTCTTTAGTTGAAAATTTAACTTTTTGTTTTGAAATTTTTTTTAAATTCATTTTTTGTGTGTGTTATACATTGATTTTGTATTCTGAAAATTCAACTATTTCATTTTCAGTTTCACATTTATCCTTTATAAGTTGAATATTCAACTATTTCGTAGAAAATTTATGTATTTTTTGAAAACTCGTCTTTTTGGTTAGAAATCAATTCTTGTTTTTTGTAAATTCATCATATTGGTTGAGGATTCAACTATTTTGTTGAAAATACGTCTTTTTTGTTTAAAAGCAACTCTATGAAAATTTTGTTAATTGTTTAATTTAATTTTTTAGGCTCAAAATTTGACGACTTTATTTTTGGTTAAAAAAATATCTTTTTTAGTTGAAAATTCATCTATTTGGTTTTTAAGTTCATCTTTCTGGATAGAAAATTCATCTATTTGGATAAGGATTTAACTATTTTGTTAAAAATTAGTTTTTTTTTTGTTTAATTCAAGTGGTTGAAAATTCTTGTTTTAGTAAGAAATTCATCTTTATTTGTCGGAATCTCTTTTGATTGGAAATTCAACTATTTGGATGTGAATTCAACTGTTTTCTTAAAAATTTCTTTTGTTGTTGAAAATTTGTCATTATCAGTCCAATATACAGCTCTTACGGTGAAAAATCTGTTTTGGTTGATAATTAAACTATTTTATTGAATAAGCAACATATTTCGACTGAAAATCCTAAATATATGCAGTACATATTTCATATTAAATTCAATATGGTATTTACATTAATTTTATTTGCAAGAATTTATTACCCTATTATTCCCCTATTCTCGAGAAAATCACCCTCTTTCTATCCTATTTTCTCTGTTTTGAGAGAATTATTTTACTTTTCTTTTGCCAACGAGGGGGGTCGTAGAGTAAAAATAGCCAAAAATTGGTAACGTAGTTTATGGCCGCCCTCTTAAATTAAGGCGTTCTCTAATTCTAAGTTGTAAAGCAGACTTATATAAAAATCTTAGTATCTGAACAGTTGCTTCAGCAATAAAAAATAAGCAAAATATGACTTCCATTTGTCATTTTCACAACAAAAAATAACACTTTTTAGCCCTTAAAGGCCTTGGACCACAGGTTAAACAATTTTTTTTCAATTCATAAAAAATTGTTCAATTATTTGACACCAAATGAAAGAAAATTGAAGGGCGAGACAACGACAAAAAAAAATTTGGACATAAAACAAATGCGTGAATGCATCTGCCTCTCATGCCTGTGGAGCGAACCCGAAGTTCCCCTTATTAGTTCATAGGCATATAATGCAATTATATATCTTATGACATCAAAAATTGTGACATCATAGATATATAATAGCCATAATACATATGAGCTGACATGTCATAGTCATTATATACCAATGACGTAATAATTTTTGGCGGCATAACTGTACATGGCCATTACATACCTACGACCATGAAAAGCGGCACTTAAGGACGGCTTCATAGGTATGAAAAACTTGACCATATTCATGCATTTTTCATATATAATATCGAGTAAATCACAGGATAAAGGGATTTAATTTATTTGCTCGCTTACGAGTCCTACTGAAAACATACACTTGTCAATAAAGTCTCTCTTCTCCCCCTTTTTGCATAATATACTATTATATTTTTGGATGACTTTTCTCTTTACTTATTTACATCATTGACATAAAAATCTGTCTCCCGATCTTTCAGTTTGCCACAGTGTAGAGGTGCGTCCCTCATCTGGGCCTGGAGCTCCCGGTAGAATTCCGGATATCTTGATACCAGGTGTGAAATTAAAAGAACGTGACAATGTTTTCTACTTAGACCATAATAACCACTTAAATCGACTTCTGGGTAGAGTAAATTTCTTGAAAAGGGGTAATTTCATCATTGGATGGGGCTTCGATACTATTGATCCCGAGCCTATTCGTCTCATGCGTGATAGTGGTCGCCAAGCGTTTGTTATAGGAAATGGAAACAGGATAACAATTAGAGATGATGAATTGGACCAATATGGTATAAGAGGAAATATGCCACTACCACCAGGTCGTCTGTTCCGTCGTCCCAGAAGCATCACCGAAAAATTTTGAGAGTAATGTAAAATTTCGCTAATTGTGATTCAAAGATGGATCAAAAGATTAATAGCAATTGAGCAATTGAGCTTTTATCATTTTAATCTAGCTCCAGATGAAAATTGTATTTTTCATTCAGAAAAATATACAATTGAATTAAATGAATATATTAAAAATATGTGTTATTATTTTTTCCCCTATCTATTCAACTAGAATTTTATTGAAGCATGCTATTTCACATCGTGAAATCAGCGCATGCTGAGGAAAGGAGAGGACAATCTCTTCAAATATCGCAACTTACACGAAGAGAAAAATAAGAATATATTCCTTTCAAATTGTAAATAATTACAGAGACTTCAACTAAGTACCTGTAATTTAAATCACTTCTTTATCTTTATTAGAACTGAAGATAGTACAGTTGTATATTTATGTACAAAAAATGAACAATTTGTTATATTCTGCAAATTTTGCAACGGCAATTTGTTTAGGAATGTTTGAAGTACCACCATACATTTTTTCAGATTTTGGCTATTATTTTTCCATGAAAAACTATGTTTGAAAGTTCACAGTCCTCAATAGTTTTCAAATTTCCTTACTTTTTAACAGATTTTCGAGTCTGTAAGCTATACAATTTTGTTTAGCATATTAGTTTTAGGCTCATTATAGTACAACGTTTTGACCTTAAAAATCACCTTTCATTCAGTGAGCTACCAATTTTTTTTCACTTATTTTTTAACGTCAAAGCCAGAGGACTCGAATTTTCTCGCCGATAGTAGCGTTCTCATCAAGAAAGCGTAGAAGAGTCGCAGTATCAGAATCAGGTTAAAATAAAACTTCATCGATATATAGCATCACTAAGCCCACGGTCCACCCAAGTAAAAACATCTTTTAAACATACCCTATTGCAGCGAAATCTAAATCTATTGCATAACCAAGCAAAATACCCCCAATCAACGTGATCGTTCACGAACTAAACCATCCCCATACAGTCCTTAGCAAAATCATTAGGGATTCTACAAATATATAAGTCCATAGCCTATAACATCGGCTCCGATGTTTATTCTGTTGGCGTTTCCTACATTGAGGACCACCACACATTGCACTGTAAAAACTAGGATTCGATTTAGAACTTAATTCGATATTAAAACAGTTCACGCAACAAAACAATTGCACTTCAGTTTGATCCGCCAATCTAATAAAATAAGGTCGATTTGTGGATTGAAATAGGCTCCAAATGAGAATCATCTGTCAATAACTGAATCTGATAAAACAAATTCTAAACTGTCAGTTCTGATCCGGACTTGTAACCTTAAGAATTTAAAGGTTTGGTTGTAGACTCGAATCCTTATTAAGAGATAGAAGGGTCCGCGTATGGATCAGGACCGTACAGAAATTCAAGGGTCCAGGTTTGGAACCGCACCCTTAAGAATGATAAGTGTCCAGTCGGCACCCGAACTGGTCCAACCTAAAACGTTCCGATCCCGGGTCTTTTCACCTTTTTTTTTGTTTTTTGTAAGATTGAAGTTTGGAACAATTGAAACAATGCACCCTCTGAACCAATTTAGTTCGCTATCTCGGATCATTTATCAATCTGAAGTTAGCAAACTAAACAAGACAGAAACTGGTACTAAAATAGACTATTTGTGAGATCACATTAGAACGCCCAAAAAAGGATCCCAGATAAAAATGAATGCCTAGTTTTTACTGTGTGGAAGTAAGGCTTCCGAAATTATCTTTACAAAAATTTCGAGGCCCCTCCTATCAAAGTTGTTATAAGCAACATTCCCATTCCTCACCCCGAAGACTTAGTTCACGATGAAATCAATGATAAAGTGTTCACGATTACCACAGTTGGCGATATGCATAACAGGCAAACTAAAAAAGCCACGCCCATAATTCTCATAACAATCCCTAATACACAACAGGAATAAGACCTACTTCGCTCCAGTCAGTCGCTTTCATGAAAAGCCCTACATGAAACCCAAAGAAACCTGTCAATGTTCCACATGCCAAAGATTTCATAATGTCTCCCACATGTGTGTCGTGAAATGCCGGTCACTTGCGCTTATCCCTTTCAGGGGCACATTTTTCTGCTGCACCTATCTCAGACCTAATAGTGTATACAAGGGTTCTAAGGGTCGCTGATTACGAATCTGGAGTCAGATTTTCAAAATTCAAAATGGCGGATTCAAAATGGCGGACATAATTTTCAAAAATTAGCCTATAAATATAAAAATTTGTACATAAGGGTTTTTGAGGTCGCTGGTTACGAATATGAAGTCCGACTTTCAAAATTCAAAATGGAGGATTCAAAATGGCGGACATAATTTTCAAAATTTTGCTTATAAATATTAAAATTTGTACATATGGGTTTTTGAGGTCGCTGGTTACGAATATGAAGTCAGATTTTCAAAATTCAAAATGGCCGCCATATTGGATCCGCCATTTTGAATTTCTGAAATCCAAAACT
>CAKNYM010052962.1:9370-36151 GCA_932195095.1 Andricus curvator | reverse complement strand
GGTTGATATGTTTATATATTTTTGAATAAAACCTATTTTTTTCAATTGAATTATTTTTAATTATTTAAACTCCAATATTTCAAGCAGGAAAAGTTTGATATATGTATACATAATTCTTTATCAAATTTCAACAAATTTATTCAGGAAAACAGAGTTGCTTCATAGAATTTTAGAATTTGTTTTCTCCTTCAGGTATTTAAAGATATTCATTTATAGTGATTTGAAATTATTTTGGTGTATTCGAGGGAATTCTCAATTAATTTTTAATAGTCTGAAAGGAACTTCAAAATTTTTATTCTTTTAAAAAACCTGGCATATTACGGCTTTTTGACAACTTCCAGGGAACAATTTTAATTTTTCTCTAATGGGATGAATTTAATGGAAAATCTGACTTTTTATTTCAATTGAATTCAATGATTTAAAAGAATTTCAAGATATTTTTAAGCGATCTTGGGGAGTTTTAAATCTGAAATTTCAGGAAATATAGAATTCCATGAAATTTTCGCAAAGATACTTTGAGGTGTTTAAAAACTCGAAAATTAAACTGATGACGTCTCCCTTCACACGTTATTTTCAAAGATTTCTAAATGCATTTTCAAACTCTCCCAAAAAAAAAAAAAAAAAAAAAAAAAATTATATATATATATATAATATTGCAGTTCAATTATTATAACTTTTTTAATATTTCAAGCAGGAGAAAATTTAATATATATCTATATATAACTCTTTTTCAAATTAAAGAAAAAAAAGGAGTTATTGGTTCCTCGTTTAGAGGTAGGCCAGCATTCGGCAGATGAGCACATATTAACTACTATCTAATACAACGCTGCTGAAGGATGGTAACCTTCTCAGCATAAATCACCAACCAATTGAGACTCTCGGTTTCCTTTCTCTGTCCTCAACCCCCCCCCCCCCCCAGTAACAGAAGTTTTGGTGGGACTGACGTTACAACTGGACTCTCCACCGTACGAAGAATAATCACTTAACTTGGACATGATTTCGGCTCGCAAAACAAATCTCGCGCATAAAAGTGATAGTTGGGTGTACAATCTAAACATGAATAATACAAACAATAAAGTAGCCTCGGAATGGACTGAAACTTTGATTGACGAAATGCATACACACGGTAAACATAAAGTTCGAGTTTCAGGCGATGAATGGAGACTGGGTGTTTGGAATGCTAGAGGAGTGAATGATCTTAATGTAAGAGAACGACGAGAAACTATGCATGCTAGGAAACTAGATATTTCATGTGTACCTGAGACGAAGAAAAAGGGTTGCGAAAGTAGAAACATAGAAAGAAAAAGCAAGACAGCATCTCAAAGATCAAGATTTTGTATCTCCCAGATTGTTGTGGGCTACAATGAAGGTAGGACTCAGAAGATTGTTTATCATAGCGTGCTACGCCCCAGTCGACAGTGAGCCGCGAGAAGTCAAAGACGCCTTCTGGGACACTTTAAATGATACAATAAGTACTTGCGGTCAAGGTGAAAGAATAATTCTGCTAGGAGATATGATCGGATGGGTCGACGTCCAACGTCAGGATACAGATACAGAAAGGGTGCTAGGTAATTTTGGGGATCCAGCAAAAGTAAAAATTATAACGGGGAAAAATTAGTTAGCTTATGCTTAGAAAAGGGCCTATTTATTACCAATACATGATTTCGACATAAAATAATCCACGCGTACACCTGGTGTAAAGGAAATAACCGCAGTGTAATTGACTTCGTTATTGCGGATGAAAGACTAAGAGAACTAGTCAAAGATACAAGAGTCATGAAGGGTTCCGAATGCAATACTGATCATTACATTTTAGTCTCGAAAATAAATTGAGGGCGGGGATGAAGAAAAAAGAAAATAAAACAAACGAAACAAAATCGAATAAAGATTGAAAATTTACAGAAACCGGAAGTGCGAATAGAGTTTCAAAATAAGTTAAGCGAACGCATAGATAGGGCAACTTGGGAAGCGCTTATAAGCAATAAAGATATAGAGGGCGCGTGGAGTTTGTGACGGGATATCATTGTTAAAACTGCAATTGAAGTGTGTGGTACGGCAGGGGTAGGAAGAAAGTCTGGTGATGCGTTGTGGAATGATGAAATTCAAGCAGCCCAGCAAGAAAAGAAAAAAGCGCACAAGAGAACATTAAACATGACAGGTTTTAGCGATGAGGAGAGAAATAGACTCGAAAATGATTACAAAGACAAAAAGAGGAAAGTTAAACGACTAGTCAAGGAGAGTAAAGAAAAAACCAGAACAGAAGATGAGAATAAAATACAAAACTACTTTGAAGGAATTATGAAACTTTTATATAAACAGTTGAAGGAAAGTAAAAGTACCGAGTTTGCCAGCATGAGAAACAGCAAAGGTGAAATGCTATATGATATAGACGAGATAGTAGACGCTTTAAAAGACTCTTTTACAAAACTATTAGGAGGTGAAGATATAGGACAACAAAACTGCGACATAGAACATAATGCATTAGAAAACCCAAATGAAATAGTCTGTGTCACTGAGGTCAGAGACATAATTAAGAACTTGAAAAACGGTAAGGCTGCTGGTATAGACAGTATTAGCGCTGAAATGCTTAAATACGGTGGCGAGTACATACCTCACAGGTTGTGCGAATTGATAAATTTATGTATCGAGACGGGGGAAGTCCCAGACGATTGGAGAAAAGCGATTATCGTACCAAAATACAAAAGAAAGGGAGATAAAAGCAACTGCAGTAATTACAGAGGTATCAGCCTACTAAGTACCGTAAGTAAAATATACTCAAAAATACTTATTCGTAGGGTAATTGAAATCACAGAAGAAAAGATCTGGGAAGTCCAAAGTGGATTTATGCCAGGAAGATCATGTACAGATCAGATATTTAGTCTAAGACAGATCACAGAAAAAAGCTTGAGAGTAGGAAAGAAAGTTTTCTGTGCATTTATTGACCTAGAAAAAGCATTCGACAAAGTAAATAGAAATAAACTTTGGGAAGTCCTTAAAGAGTACGGAGTAAATGGAGGGCTCCTACAAGCAATAAAAACAATATATACAGGTAGTAAAGCGAGTGTGAGGGTAAATGGGAAACTGAGTGACTGGTTCGATATTATGCAAGGCGTGAAACAAGGATGCGTTATGTCCTCGTGGCTATTTATCATATTTATGGATAAGTGTCTAAGAACTGCCCTCTTCGATGAAGAAGGTGTAGATCTCGAAACAGTCAAGGTACGTGGATTAGCTTTCGCAGATGACAAGATTGTCATGGCAGAATCAATCGAAGACTTGCAAAGAATGTTGAATAAACTTAATACAAGCATAAAGAACATGGACCTCAAAATAAACGTAAATAAAACAAAAATCATGGTGTTTGAGGGAAAATTTGAGAAAACAATATGCAACATTGTCCTAAATGATGAGAGATTAGAGCAAGTTGACAAGTACGTATATCTAGGTAGTCTATTCACTAGCGACGGAAAAATAGATGAGGAGTTAGATAGGCGCATAAATAAGGGTAAGCAGGTTATCGGTATAGCAGGGTCCATCCTAACAAATCAAAACGTATCAAAAAAAGCTTAAATGGCCATACATAATTCTATATTCGTACCGACTGTACTGTACGGTAGCGAGACATGGACCTGCCAAGAAAAGGACAGGAGTAAAATTAACGCGATCGGCATGAAACCTCTGCGCATAATATGCGGGAAAACACTGATGGACAAAGTCCGAAACGAGACAATTAGCAGGTTCTCTCGACAGCCTGCTACACCTTTTTTCGAGCCATGTTGTTCGTACATCTCTCGCCATACAGGCTCAATTCGTCGAACAATCCTGTTGTTGAGGACAGCTGTAAAGATCTTATACAGCGTGTTCAAACAAGTTATTGGCCTGTAATTCTCTGGGTTGGACAATTTGCCTTTTTTTGGCAGGAGTATAGTGCGTCCTAACACCAGCCACTGCGGAATGGGCGTCTCCGACTTTAAATATAAGGTGAATATGCGGGCCAAATGTTGGTGTGTAAAAGTAAACTTCTTCCACCAAAAGTTCTTGATACAATCTGGTCCAGCAGCGGAAAAGTTCTTCGTGCCTCTAAGTGCTTTTTTCACCTCTTCGGCAGTGATTTATGGACATTCCTCCTCAGATTTTATGAGGTTGTCGCAAAACTCCTTGAAGCGGATGATATTTTCAGTATCTTCTTTCAACTCTAGTGTTTTCGGGATCTTGTACACCTCTCTCCAAAAAGTCTCTACCTCCTTGGGCTTGGGTGGATTTTTTACAGAAACAGGTAGGTCGCTGAAGAGGCGCGATGGGTCAGCGAGAAACTGTTGATTCTCCCTGATCCATCTCTCCCTCTTCTGTATTCTCCTCCTTGCGTCAGATAACAGCCGTATTTTGTCAACAATATGCTGCTTGATTGTCAGCAGCTTTGACTTGTTTAGTGTGTATTCAAGATCCTTAGTTCTTGGGCGAACTTTCGAACCCTATCCGTAAACGGTCTACCAGATGTTATGTAGTCAATCACACATTGAACACGGGACGCATTCTGTCTCGCCCATCCAATCTTCTTGTTCAGTTGATGCAAGCGTCTTTTGGTCTTTTGATCCATCGTTGGTTTCAGCCTTCGATTTGAATCAGCCAAAGTTCTCGCAGCACCATAAACTGAGCAATTGATGGTCCAGAGGTCGGACTCTTGCGAGATATCTCCACGAAGGAAGGCATCCATTTCAGCCAGATCTTGGGGCTTAGGAGGAACTTGCATGTTAATGTTCCTTCTAGTAATGAAATTGCGATCATTTCTCAGAAGGTGACTGCTTTCTGCGGTTGGTCTCAATGTCGCTTCCTCATCTTCGTCTGCAGCTTCATAAAGCAGCGGTTGGGGAAGCGCTCCGCGTACATATCCATTTTTCCGGAGGTAGTCGGCTTGATTTCGCAAAGATTGATGCGAAACGTGCTTAAGCTCTGGGTGTTTCTGGCACCACAGAGTGTGCATACGCGCCATAAAGCCTCCGCGAACAGGGAACAGTCTAGCACGTCATCCCTGAGTCGATCCGTCCACTCAATGTGGGCGTTTCGCCGGTTCGTCGTCGTGTTTCCATCTAAATTATTTTCAGCACCCCGAACTCTAGTCTGATCGGCATTGTTTGCCGACCCATTGTCGGGTGCTCTGCGCGTTCGATTGTCTTGAACCGCATCTACAACATTTTGGTGTTTTGGTGGTTTCATTGTTTTTCCCACGAGCAGCTAGGAAAAGGGTTAGTCCGTCCTTGTAGAGCCCCGCATGCAAGGATAAGGCTGGTACTCTGAGAGGTCGCCCGGTATCCCAGAGTCACCGTTTGAGACACCTATCCCAGGTGCTATTCAGCTTTCGGCACGGTTGTTACGCCTTCGCTTAGGAGTTATTCCTTCGGGACCATCCCTGGACAATTGTCCGCGACTGTTTATTAATTATTGTAACCATATTCAGCAGAAAACCTTGGTACAGGAACCCTCTATCCGCAACCCGAGGACGCGTTCGGTAGCTTTGTCATAGTTTCTCCTTGTTAAATGACAGTACACATATCCCATTCTACCTGATGTATTAGATATCAATTTTTATAGTGTTTATGTTGTTTCAAATTAAAGAATTCTGAAGTATTATTGTCGTCTACTATGACTACTGTTTTTTTTTCAAATGCTAGCAGAGTCTTCTTATCACGAAATTTGTTTACATTAAAAAGGATCGATCGTGGATAGGAATTTGAACTTTGGGAACTCTAGAATTAACTGATCAGATAACAATTGTATGATCGGAGAGTTTTTAAATCAGAAATAATTATACATTCCGTTAAACAAACATTTTGTAATCATAGGCAGAAATAAACAATAAGATTTTTCAAAGAGAAGAAAGCATCTTCAGATTATTTAAATAAAACTTCATTCTTCTAACTGTTTTATCATATAAACTGTAAAAATCCAAATTCTAACTCAAATTCAAAATTAAAATATAAAGAGTAGGTAACGCGATTATGAAAAATCGACTTGAAAAAAAGTGAAGTAGGAATTAAAATAGTAAATATGCACTTTTGTAGATATTTTTTAGGCAACAATTTTTCTCTTTGAGTTTATTTTATATCTCACTTTATTTTCAAGAAAAATTGGAAAATTCGATTTCTTCAATTAAAAATGGGATTTTTTCGAGAGGAGTTCTGGCAAAGATTTTGTTTTTATCAGAAAGTTCCAGCTTATCCTTCTATTTCGGTAATTTTTTACTTATTATCGTAAAACCGGTGGGATAAATATATTAAGAAAAAATATTTTCGACACTAATTTAACACACACACACACACACACACACACACACATACATATATATATATATATATATATATATATATATATATATATCATAATTAGGTGAATGATCTCAAATACAAAAAAGGTACCTAAAGAATAGTGTTTACTTCACACATGTTCCATGTACGATAAGAGCTTGTTTGAAAAAACAAAACATCTTTTGGCGCTATGACTCTTCAAAAAAATGTTTTAATGTATTATTGGAAAATAAAATTCTAATTCAAATTATAAGAGGCGTAACTTCTTGTATCCAACGACCCTCACTTTCTTCTAGCTGAAAAAAATGATGTGCAAAGGAAATTGTTAACGTAGCCTCTATCATTCTACTATTTGCAACACGAAAACAAATCAGCATACATATCTTTACGAATACGGACGATACAATATTTTTATGATCTAAGACAATTTGTCTTGTCTCAAAAAACATGTACCTAAATTAGGAAAATCAAGTTTCTTCAATCTAGCACATTTTCTTGAGAACAACAATATTTTCTTAGATCCAAAAAATATTATATCGTCCGTATTCGTAACGATGTTTTCTTGATTCAATATGAATGACTTTTCTGTGGAAAAGATTTGGAGGGGGAACCTTTTTTTCTGAGATATTTGTATTTCCTCAATCTGTCTTTCCACTTAAAAGGCATCAAAATGGAACAGATTTAAGATACATATATGTACAATTTCGAGAATTATTTAACCTTCTAAAAATTCATTGTGTTTATCTTAGTAACTGATGAATTAATGAGCCTTTTTGAAACGCATTACCTTGATAACCTTGGGAGCATAAATATTAATTTATCAATTTGTAATGTTCATTATAAAGATATAATTTGAAATGTTTCTGGAAAATCTTAAAGAGCCATCAAAATTCGGTGTGCAGAATTCCACATGGGTGCTTATCCCAGATGTGAATTTTCTTATGTTCATCACGGGAAAAAATGGTAATTTTGTACATTTTCTTGAGACAAGAAATATATTCTCCGTTCGAGAAAATATCGTATCGTTCGTATGCGTAACGATATTCTCTTGATTCAATATTAATACTTTTTCCATTTAATAATCCCGACGTTTTTCACCGGTCCGAATATTAAATTTTGAAATTTAAAAATGCTAAAAAAAATGTTTTTGGGACAAAAGTGCTGCGCAATATTTTTTTCAGCATAGGAGCTTCTATATTGAAAAACATACAAACTTTTTGGTTAGAATTTTCCACTCTCGATTCTTTAAGCTTCGTGCCTAAAAAATTAAAGAATTAATAAAACTAAAGCTTCATAATTTTATGTTCAAATTAATTGTTGATACAATTTATTATTGTTGATAGCAATTTTTTCTTGGATTAGTCTGAGGAAGTCGCGGTTTTTCATGAATTTCTCAATTTGCTTTTAAATTTTCAGTAAGAGCGTGGCAATTATCATTTGAAACTGACAAAAATAATTTTTTGAACAAAATATTATTATTTATAACAATCTTCTCATAGAATAATGCTAAAAATGCGGTTTTTTATTGAATTTTCCAATTTTTGCCCACTTTTCAATTAAAGTAAGGTAATAATTAATTTCAGTTAACATAAATGATTTTCTCAACAGTTTATTATTTTCATTAATGTTCTCTTTGATCAATGCTAGATAGTTGCGGTTTTTTCTGAAATTTTGAACTTTTTTGTCCACTTTTTACTTGGTTTGGAGAAAATTATTTCAAGTTAATAAACTTGATTGTTTTAAAAATTAATTATTGTTTATAACTATATTTTCGAAAAAGAATCGTAGAAAGTTGTATAAGAATAATTTTTCAAATAGTACCTAACTTTTTCGGAATAAAGTATTTTTACTATTTTGCTCATTTTTCAAAAATATTGATTTAAACAAAGAGGCTCTCAGTAACTACTTCAAGGAACAGTAACATTTTAAATTATTTATATAGAAAATTTGGAGAACATTTTAAATATCTAGTTCTTTTTCCAAAAAATGTATCCACAACTTTTTGACATCACTATATGCAAAGATAGTCATAAGCAATAATATGTTTCTTAGAAAATTATATTTAAAATTTAAGAATTTTAAATTAGATTAAAATCAAATTCGAAATCCCATTTAACGTCCAATAATCAAGTTAATGTATACAATTCCTTAAAAAACAAGAATTCAACGATCAAATTTGGACAAACACAACAAAATGCTCCTATTGCAATTCCTAAAAACAAAAAAATTTGTTTCTTTGCACAAAAATAAAAAAGAGGAAAGAAAAATGAGAAGGCAACCAACCACATCCCCTTCCTTCTCTTTTTTATTTCTTTCGTCTTTTTTATTTTTATTATTATTAAATCACAATACGAAAGCATGCAAAATATTTACCAACGTTTCGGTGCTCACACAGCACCCTTATCAAGGCAAGAAAAATTAGAGCAGGTAGGAACATTTTTTTCATTTTTCATTTTTCTTTCCTCTTTTTTATTTTTGTGCAAAGAAACAAATTTTTTTGTTTTTAGGAATTGCAATAGGAGCATTTTGTTGTGTTTGTCCAAATTTGATCGTTGAATTCTTGTTTTTTACGGAATTCTATACATTAAAATTATATTTGTTAAATTGTTTTAATTAAAACTTCACTTTTAGTGAAAACTGGACAGAAAAATGAAAATTTCAGAAAAATTGCAACCATCTAGTATTATTCAAACAGCATATTATTGAAAATAATAATAAATGTTTCGAAAAATTATTTTTGTTGTTAACTTGCAATAATTATTACTTCATTACATAAAAAGTGGGCAAAAGTTAAAAATTTGAGAATCTAACATTGATATAAGAGAAGAAAGGTATGAACAAAAATATTTTGTTCAAACAGTTATTTTTGTTAAATTTAAGTAATTATCACCTTCATCTAAGTAAGCAGTGGACAAAGAGTTAACAATTAAAGAAGAAACCAGAACTTTCTAGCATTATTCAAGAAGAATATTATTGAAAATAAAAATAAATTGTTTAAGAAATCATCTCTGTTAACCTGGATGCATTAGTTTTTCACTCTAATTGAAGAGTGAACGGAAAGTATGAAACTTTCTATCATTATTCTAAGAGAATATTGTTATAATACGTTGGTTCAACAATTACTCTTGTTAGTATTGTTTGATTATGTCTTGCTCTAGCTGGAAAGTTGAATGCAGGTTATTCTAAAAGAAAATTGTTATAAACAATAATAAATTATTTAAAACATTCATTTGAACGTCTAATTACTAGTGGACAGCACCACTTTATGGGGGTTTTTTGGGTCCCTATAAAACAGACTTATATGGCTGAAATTCAAAAAGTAAGTTTTGATTCGTATTCTATGGCGAATTTCGAAGAGAAATATTTGAGAGTCAAGTCGATACACCAGATATTGATGATTATGAATAAAATTCAAGAAAACGTATTTTTTCTCATGGGAAATACCTGCTAAACTTCATGAGGCTTGCGGGACCTCGAAATATCATTTTTTTTAATGCAGTTATTTTTTTGTGGGTTCGAACAAGACTGAGTGGGCTATGAATGAAAAAAAAAGAAATTTGGACCCTAATTCAGATCTGTGTAAAAGTTTCTGACCTTGTATTGTTAATTTTTTATAGAACAATGATTGTTATTTATTAAATTATTTTACAATATATATGTAATGATCAACATTCTATTTATTGAAACAGTTTACTGTAAAAAGTGCGATTTTGTAAGTACTTTCAAAATTAATAATTTTTGTCTACACTTCTGTTTCGTATCTCGCGTCGTTTGACTTAAAATCGAATTTACAATTTTCCAATAGCTGTTTCGATGTTGAAAAAAAATGATTTCTGTCTAAGAAAGATAAAGGGCGATTTTTTCAGGCCTTCTTGAAAGCAAAAATTTATTTTTTTTAACGTCCGTAATGGCTAGTTAACGAACTTGTTGTTTATTGTTATGCCTTAAAAAAGTGTGACAAAACTCAATCCAATCCAATCAGACACCTAATTAAAAACGTGTAGTTTTGATGTAAGCCGACAGAGTCAAATTTTTCATGAAGTTTTCTTTCTTATTAGGATGAGTATGCAATAATTTGAAAATTTTTTATTTAAGATTACAGGGTAAAGATTCATTACCCCTACTT
Source organism: Andricus curvator (assembly GCA_932195095.1). Taxonomy (NCBI): domain Eukaryota; kingdom Metazoa; phylum Arthropoda; class Insecta; order Hymenoptera; family Cynipidae; genus Andricus; species Andricus curvator. Next base: position 25,723 of record CAKNYM010052962.1, on the reverse strand, counting down.
CAATTTTTCATCTTCAATCCCACCCTCGAACACTGATTTCTGCACGAAAAATCTACAGTCGACTGCGGGAGTTACCCAAGCGAACAACCTTCTTTCTCTGATCAGCTAAAACGCAAATAATCGCTCTCGAACCTGCAATGTATTATTGTTAATAAATATGAATTTCATCTTAATAAATTTGTTGATTAATTTTTGAGATCCTTCATCCTAAACCTGCCAAGGAGTGATCACTAACGCAAGCTAACTTATAAGCTTGTCCTGTCTCGTGATTCGCAACGCAAAAATATTACAGGGGTTTCCTAAGAAACCCTAATCAAAACAGATATTGAAAATTAAATATAAATTGCCATTCATCTATCAAAACTTTTGAACGACAGTACGAAAATTTCGCTGAGACTTTTCATTAGGGTAAACCATAAAAATAATTTGAGCGCAGGTGACCGGAAACTGCGGAATGGATTCATATTAGGCAATTCAAAAACATTCTTAAACAGTATATTTCCTAGAGTAAAACTGCATACTTTGATGAAATTCTAGTTGAATCAATAAGGCGAGAAATAAAAACATATGTTTTTGATACATTTGTTTGACTGAATGGTATATTTTCCTCCTCACAAGATATAATCTTTCGTCTGAAGTTGGATTTTAAATCTTAACAGATGGTTATTGGTTATTAGATATCACTATTAAATTTAAAAAACATACATTTTCTTTTTTGTTTTGAATTTGAATCACTTGTAACATATATCTGTATTTGAATCACAAAGGATTTTGCACCGATCAGACGGCCGGTTGCGGTTGAAAATTTGATGTTATGCCATATTGCCTTACTTCACTTAAAGTAATTGTTTGGCGCACCTCATCGGAATATTTATATACAAACATACTGCCATCTCTGTTACACATTGCACGAACAGCAGCATCAACATTATAACCTCTGGGAGGGTAGCACCATCCAGTGATGAGATCACCTCTTTTGTAGAATATATATGATCCTGACATTTGGCGTAAGTTATGATTTTCCCAGTAGAAAATACCATTATCCTCGGTAACATTAGATTCTAAGATCGTTGCACGAGGCAAACTAGTCCATGGTACGGTCAGCCTGGACAGCAACGCTCCACCGGAGCAAACTGAAACACCGGGAAAATATTTTTAATGTAAATAATAATTAAGTCCAAAAAAAGCTTTTCGATTTTTGAAAAATATGAGTCAAATAATGACGTTTGAGTCCCAGAAGAACGCGATTATGTGGATAAATGTCAAAAGATAATCTTCATCTTTTCATGAATTTTTTTATTTGTAGCAACAAATAAATTACAAATTATTGTCTTTATTTAGTACTTATATTAAAGTTATAATTTTTTTTTTCAGTTTTAATTTGAGTTTTTGTCGTGAATAGGCTATTGCGTGATATTGATATCAGCCCATTCCAAATCGTCATTTCTTTATATTTTTACAAAAAATTTACATTTTTCGCCCATACTCAGAATTTTTTAAATAAAATCACTTTGCTTATAACATTCAATCCCGCCCAGTATTATAATGTCTGATGCGTTGCAGAATCGCTCCAGGACAAAATATGTTGTTTTTTAGAGTAAATTAGGCGGTACTCATTTTTCCGATTGGCGAAAAAAATTTTCCCTGAAGTTGTACGTAATTGAATTCTGTGGTTGGTTTAGAAAAAACAATGTTTTTATTTAAACCTCTATAACTTTTTATTTTATTGAGATATTAATCGTTTTCTTTCTTATTCTGATAGCGCTTATTGTCTTCTTTCGAAATTCACCGGAAAAGGACCCCGCACAAAATACCAAGAAAAAAACGTTCAGTCATTTGAGCTAAAACCGGCTGAAATTTATTCTTCAAGGTGTCCCAAATAAAAGTTCTGATGTGCACTAGGTCCACAAAGTCCTTAGGTTTCGAGTTACAGGCACTTGAAAGTTATAAAATGACGATCTTTATATTATATGATTTTCAACTTTCTGAGCGCTATACTGACTTAATATCGTGATTTCAGACTAAGTGATCAGAACAAGAGTTCTAGAAATGTAAGTAAGGTACCTTGTGATGGCCTTGTCTGTGTCCTTGACCCGTATTCTGAAGGACATTTGAAGGTCAACTTATTTCTTTTTTAATGGAACCCATCTTTTACTTTTCATTTTTAAAAAACAACTTTTTTCAATAGAATGTAAGTAAGCTACCTTTTGATGACCTTATCTATGACCTTGACCAGCATTCTGAAGGTCTTTTGAAGGTCAACTTTTTTTCAAGAAATCCATTCTTTCACTTTTCATTCGCTAAGAACGGGTTACACTGAACATAATAAAATAAATCATACTACAGTAACAATGTAATCTTGAAACTATTTATCAAGTTTACAGTCAATACAATTTCAAGTTTATTTTATTTTCTTCAACTTTTATCTTATTTTTTATCGAAACATGACTTGGAAGTTATTTTCTTCACAAACCTTTTTAAACTTTTGGGATACTTGGAAAGATGAATTCATCTCCCCCTAAAAATGAACATTAAAAGTTTAATTGTATTTTTTAAGAATGAAAAGTGAAAAAATGGATTTCTTGAAAAAAAGTTGACCTTGAAAAGACCTTCAGAATGCGGGTCAAGGTCACAGATAAGATCATCAAAAGGTAGCTTACTTACATTCTATTGAAAAAAGTTGTTTTTTAAAAATGAAAAGTAAAAGATGGGTTCCATTAAAAAAGAAATAAGTTGACCTTCAAATGTCCTTCAGAATACGGATCAAGGACACAGACAAGGCCATCACAAGGTACCTTACTTACATTTCTAGAACTCTTGTTCTGATCACTTAGTCTGAAATCACGATATTAAGTCAGTATAGCGCTCAGAAAGTTGAAAATCATACGACGTTTTTTTCTTGGTATTTTGTGCGGGGTCCTTTAAAAAAAGGTTTGAAATTACCAATCTAGCGGTTTTTTTTTTGTGAAAATGTTAAAAGTCGGTTTTCTTGAAAAACCCACACTTTTAGTTTTTGTTAATTTTTGGGTGAATTGTTACATTTATAGGAAAGACATCTTGTGTGTTTCGTGCGGGCTAAATAAATTTTGTGGCCAGGAAATTTTTTTCCATGAAATCGAATTTTATAATTTTTCTCACAAGCAACAATAGATATGAAAAATCTTAAAATAAAAGTTTACACGCTTAAGAAATTGCTATGAAATATACCTTTTGCTCTTTTGCGATTAGTTGCATGGGTAACGAGAAAAATTCAAAAATTATAGTTTAGGTACAACGAATTCTCCTGTCCTCAAAAATTGTTTCGCCCGCACAAAGCTGATAGGATGCCTTTCTTCTATTAGAAAATCTTTTTAGAAATATTGGAAGGAATAAAAAAGGTGGGGTTTTCCAGAATATCTTTTTTATTATTTTCTTCAAATTTTGAAATCGAGAAACAAATTTTTCTATAAAACCCGACCTTTTTTATTCTTTCCAATATTTTTGAAAAGTTTATGTTATTGGAAGAAAGGCATTTCATCCGCTTTCTGCCTGCTGAACCATTTTTGACGCTGGAGAAATTTTAATATAATTTTTTAATTTTTCTCGTAAACGATGCAAAATATCGCCAAAGAGCAAAACTTATTTTTCATCGAACTTTTTCAGACATGCAAATTCGTGTCTTAATAGTTTAAAAGATTTCAATGGGACTAAAGGCATTTCAAATTATTTGAAGGGACTTCATCAAAATTTATTGAGATTTTAAAGACTTTCTAATATTTTCAGTTGATTATGACGGATTTTAAAGAATTTTTAAGATTTTCGGAAGATCTAACAGTATTTTAAGGGATTTTATGGGATTTCAGATACTATAGGATTCCATGGGCTTTCAAAAGATTTGAAGGTATTTTACACAATTTTGAAGGTTTCAAAAGTTTCAAAATTTTTCTCAGAGTGGATGACCACAGAAGAAAGTTTGTCTAAAATTTCCCGATAAAATCCAAATTTTAACCATCACTGTTTTTGACAAAATTAATTTTTGATTGAAAAAAAATAGAATTTTCCCGTTTTTCTCGAAACCGAAGCGAGATATGGACAAAGTCAAGTAAGAAAAGTTATTCTTTGGAAAAATGTCCACAAAAACTCTTGCTTAATATTCTTCAATCTAAGTTCGATTTTGCTTCAAAACTTGATCTTTTAATTTCATAAGAGAAAAATTAAACAATAAAGTATCTTTTGCGTAAAAAAACTATAAAAGGAAAAGAATTTTCTTCAGACAGTCAAGTTCATCCTGTGCAAGGCAAATAATTTTCACAGAGTTTAATAAATAATTGCAATTTTCTACGGAAAATCAGAAGAATGTACAACAGAAATAAATCTTAAAAATAGAAAAAAAAAGCTTTGTTGAAAAGTATGGCATGCAAACCCTGAATGTGTACAATGATTTTGGAGGCCAATAATCCCTTGTAATTTTAAGATTGTACAAAATTCTGAATTTTCTGTACTTCATGCAAAACAATCAGAAGGAAATATTTTGAAAATGGAAACAGACTAGGTTACGTTAAAAATTTCTCGATATGGCCGTTTTGTTGTTTCAATAGAGTCAAGAATGTTATACCATGGCGGTGTTTTATTAAACTTGTCTATTTTTCAATTTTTTTACGTATTCATGGAGCAAAAATGCATAAAAACTAAAATATGCTTCTACATTTTGTTAAAATTCTATATTAATCTCTGACACAAAATAAAACTTTTTACTCTCTTGACATTGTCTCGTACGATGAGCCATTATTTATCACAGCTTTATAAAATACATATTTTTCACAAATCTGCATTCCCCTATAAGCTATTATTTTTAAGTTATCAAAAAATGTACTGCCGCAATGATAGCCGGTTACTTTTTAAATATCTAACCCACTGCTTATTGTGCTGAAAATAAAGGTAAAAAGTCCAGTCGAATACCATTCAAGTGATTGCAACGAGCATTATTTTTACAAGTTCTGTCAGCTAATTATAAATATATTATAAAATGTTTATGAACAAACACAACTTTGGCATTAAACAGTTAAAAATTATTCTCTCTTAACATTTTTCTGCATGACTACGTGACATCATAGTGCAAATGGTAATAAATTTGCACGTCAGTCGAAAGTCTTTTTAAGATTGTAAAAATTACTTTTTCTTAAGTTTGTTCAAACAATCAGAAGGCCATATTTTTAAACTGGAGACAGGCTACGTGACGTTTTCAATTTCACAATACGACCTTTTTGTTGCAGCAATAGAGTTGAGAATTTTACACCATCGCGTTATTTTATAAAACTTTTCCACGTTTTCATTTTCATAACATTTTTTTGATTATTATATATAGTCCTAAGTAAATTTATTTATTTTTATCAAGCTATTAGTTTCTTTCTACGATTGAATCAGGAAATATCTCGGCTAATGGAATTAGCAATTTTCTACTAACCTTTTGTAGCTCACTTTTAGTTAACAGAATCTGTAAAATTCCACTAGCAATTAGTTAAATTTTACCAATCTTAATTTAGAAAGACCTCAATGTACCTTTTGCATAAGGAAAAAAGGTATAAATCAAAATAACCTTTTCAATGTACTTAAATCCATACTTATTTAAGCTAATGGTTATTCAAGGCATATCAGTTTTACAAAGTTTGCTAAATAATTGCAATTTTCTATGGAAAATTATAAAAATATACAACTGGAAAAAGTTGTGAAAATCGAGAACCGATCTCTGTTGAAGAGTAGCGCATGAGGCCTATTGATCCATTATAATTTTAAGATTGCAAAAAATTCTTATTTTTCTCAACTTTGTTCAAACAATCAGAAGACAATATTTTCCAAATAAAAACATTCTAGTTCACACTAACAATTTCTCAATATTTTCTTCTTATTGTTTAGGCAGAGATCAAAATGTCACACATCGCGTCGTTTTATTAAAGTTTTCTATTTTTCGTGATATTTTCTCGTTCTGTATTGAAACCCCCAACAGGGATAATTATACTGTTTACGGTAAAATTAACATCATAGAAAAAGGTTATCGCAAATAACTTGAAAATTGTGGAATGAAGAGAGCTTGTGGAAAAATAAACAATGTTATAAATAGTAGGTTTTGTAACAGATTGAGGAAAAATTAGAAAACTGCTTTCAAGATATCTATCTTTGAAATAGACAATGTGCATGTTTTAGTTTTTTCTGAACAGTAGATTCTGAGTTAGAATTGTGCAAATATGTCAATTTGTTTGAAAAGTCATGGTTTTGTAACGCTGTTAATTGCAAACGGTTTATCCTAGGAAAAAATTGCAAGAGGCAACAAAGTTTCTTTTTGATCAGAGCTACTAGAAATGATTTTTGTAAACAAATTGAAATTGTTAAAAAAAACTGTTTAAACAAAAAGTATTAGTGGCGACTTGATTACTAGGAACAATTCTGCTTTCTCGACTCTTTTCATATCTTGCTTCGATTGTTACAATATATGTTTTCTTCCAATTTTTTTATTATTAATAAGAACATTAGTGACAATTTAAAAAAATCGAATCTCATGTAAAATTTCCAGTTATACTTGAAAAATTATCTATTTCTAATTATATTATTCCAAAATTGACTTACAAATGAATTCTCTGTGAATATTCAAGCAAAATAGAATACTTTCCTCATTTTGTAATAAAATACTGGAAAAGGTGCTTTCTGTAGGAAAAATACGAATTTAAAGACTAGATGACAAGATGACGAATTTGACTTTCTAATTGATTATTTCTTTTATGCAACAAATTTTTCCCGCTCTGTAATTGGTTTTCTTACCCCTTCACTTTTTTAAGAAAAAAGAAACATTACAATATTATTTATTCTTAAATTTATATAGGACGATACAATTTTAGTTAAAACCTTTTTTTGACGAGATGCTTAACTTGTCCATTAAGATAAGGGTTTTTAATTTAATATTCTAATATATTTACCAATAATAGAATTAACGAGAACCGCTGAAGCGAAGACCAAGGCTCCATCGACCCTCATTTTCTTCTATTTAGGAGAAACTGATGTGCGAAGAAAATCCTAAACGTATTGAACCTTATGAATATTCTACAACTATATATACTAGTCAGTATCTCGTTGATCCTGCTATATTATTTCTTTATTTGCAAGAGGTTTAGGAGGCGAGAACGTTATTATTCTGAGATTTTTATTATTCCTCAATCGATTTTTCCCCTGGGAATGGATCAACATGGTACGCGGATAAAAATAGTGGACTAAAAATCTAGTGACTTTGTATTTTAGTCTTGAATATGAGAGAATGTTAATTAATATTCGCAACCTTTCGTATTCAAGAAAATAATTAATCATAATTTAATAGCATGTCGCATTTTAACAGGAGCTTAGAGACAGAGCTCGAAATACTAGGCGACAGTCACTGAAAATTTAATACACAGGGCTTTATATTCTCTTAGATAAGAAATCCAAATTCTGGGCGACAGTTTATGAAAATTAAAAACACGATTTTTAAGAAAAAAAGTGTTATTCTTGAAATTGTTGTTATATAATCATTATTTTTTATAATTAATAATTTATAGAACATTTTTTATTTAGAGAATTGAACTTTTCTCATTACAAAAAGGGCTCGATACTTTTATTTCTTTAAATATTTAAAAAGTTTACAAACTATCCAGAAGGAATAAACAATAAAGAAAAATTAAGTTCAAAAATGCTTTAATAACCTTGATGATAAAAAATGATTTTCTGCTATACAAAAACCTCCATAAAATGCGTAGTTTTCAATTTATCCTATTTGTTTACAACACTTTCTTACTCAGTTTTTAATGCGAAATAACACTTCTTAAAAAATAATTTTTAATATGTGAAACAGAGAATTTAGTTTTACTTACTTCAGAAAGGGCTGAATACGTTTTGTCTTGCATTTTTTAAAACGCTTAAAAACGATCCGAAATTAATAAATGAAAAAAAGCGGTCGAGTTCAAAAACGTTTTAATAACCTTAGTGTTAAAAAGCTATTTGCCATTCAGTTTTCAATTTAGAATAAAAATGCCTAAACAATAATTTCAAATATGTAGAAAAAATTGTTCTTTTTAAATATTACCTATTTCAAAAAGTGCACAATACTTAATTTTTATTTTGAATATCATATACTTCCAAAGCAGAAAAAAAATTCGATATTAAGAAAAGTCGAATGCAAGAACTTTTAGGTTGAAAATGGTCCTTGCATTCTTAATTTTTTTATTTCAAAAATGTGTAATTGTCATTTTTCCATTTATTATGCTATAACATGAAATACATTCTTAATGCACTTTTTAAAAATTTTGTTTCCTAATTCATTTTTCTTGAATATCTTCCTTGAAATGGGCATAAAATTTTTGTAAATTATTTAAAAAATGTAATAATAATATTTAAAAAAATTTTCAAACAACATAACCTTGTTTTGTGCTACCATATATTTATTTTTTTAATTTATGTAATAAAAAAGAATTACTAGAAAATTTCAAAATGATTTCGTTGAATATCGTATTATGCAATATGATATGAAGTTTAATTTAATCTGATTGAATAACTTTTTCTATTAAAACTAAGAATCAAAAATAATCTCTCTATCAGAAAATAAATGCCCTCTCACTTCCCGATCAAATAAAATTGCCAACCCAGCAAATACCCTTTAAGAAAATAAAATCATAAGTAATAGGACTAGGTGCACAACGCAAGAGGCGCACAAGGGGCAAAACGCGCAAAGTGCGCGGTGCTACGTAAAACGTTCACTGCGCATTTATAGTTTTCAGTGACTGTCGACGGAATTCTATAAGCCCGTAGTCTCAAGTCTTAAATTACTTATTTTCTGAATTCTCAATCACAAATCATATAAAAAATTTTCCTAAACTCAAGAAAATTTTTTATTATTTATCAGAAAGGATTGCTTGGTTTTTAAAATACTTTTTCATGAGAATTAATAGACTTTTTTTCAGTGACTCTTTGTTTTCAAATTATTTGAAATTTTTTCTACTATTTAATTTAAATTCGCTGAAATCATATCAGACTCTTCTCTCTATCCAGAAGTCATAGAATAGTCACTTAAAATGTAAGCGATTATTTTTTCCGTGTACATATTTCCATTGTCCAATTTACAGAATCGTTAATGTAATCTTTGTTACGTTGCGTTGCTTTGTCAGTTTAATTTGCTTCACGAGTCGCAGTGTTGAAAATATTGATAAAGGTTAACATTCAGCATAAATATTAATTTATCAATTTGTAATATTATGTTTCAATTATTTAATGTTAACTTTTAAAAATCTTATTATTCCATACAGCTATATTAATGTAATGTAAGGTCGTCTTTTCCTATGACAGGTTCAAGAAAATACCCCGAAACGGCAACATCACTTACGTATCTTTACCTTGGACGCCAGTAACGATCCCGAATGTAGATTTTTTTACCACCAGAACGTTGAAAATTAAAGTTGGAAATTTAATTTTTTTGATAAATGCGCCCTTAAATTTATCATAAAATTCGCCAAAACTCACACCTTAAGACACTATAGCGTAATTGTAGGCGTCTTTTATAAATTTTGCAAAACTATAATTCAAATATTAGTATACATTATATACAAATTTCAACTATACAAGTGTGGAAAATAATGCCCTTAAAATAAAAAATTTTCTTCTTTTTCCCCTAATGATTTATAAAAAAAGTACATTTTATTCCTTCAAAACTTTTTATTCCGATATATATATATAGTTTATTATGTACAGTTGATTATTCACATCAAACTTAAATTGCTAACTTTATAAGTTTTTCATTAAAAGTTGAGACCAATTCAACATTAAAGTTTAGACTAACAGAATAAAGACTGGTATTCATGAAATTAAATCACATTAATATCATGATGTTGAGTCACATTAAAGACCAAACTGTACAATCAGTGGTTGAAAAACAATTGAAAAAGTCAAGCGATCGACTATTCTTTTTCTTCATAGGATTGAAGCCAATAGTATTACCTTGTTACCAAATTTTCGATTTTTGTGGCGAAAGTTAAAAACTATTGACTATAAAGCAGCCGAAAAATGTTTCATGTCTATGCGTATACTAATTCTGATACATTTTACACTTGTAATTTCGATTTCACAATTAGCAAATTCATAATTATGTTTCATATTGTAATTTAATATCATGCAACAGATTTGAGCTTCTCTCTTACACGCATTAAATTGTAGTTAAAATAATTAATAAAATAATTAAGTTAAAAAACAAATACATAAACATAATTGCCAGTTTACGACCGAACTTAAATTACTAGGAATCTGTATTATCATCGGAGATGGTAACGATCGATCAGAAGAGAAATCCTTTCACACACACTGTGAAAATGGAAATCTACAATATCGATGAAAGTTATATCCTCTAATACCGAAAATCTCTAACGTCATCTCAGACTAGATGGAGCCATAAATTAAAAACAAAAATTTAATTAAATTTATTCAGAAAAAAGATCTTCTCCTTTCGCTCCGCTGGGATTCAAACGCCAGGTCAAATGATTTCCGGTCATGTGCTCTAACCACTGAGCTACTAGAGAGATCAGAGGAAGAATCCTTATTCTGAAATACGCTTCATTTTGCAAGATGTTATATACAAGTCAATTTTTACTAGGAATCTGTATTATCATCGGAGATGGTTTTCATTTCTTCAGAAAAAAGATCTTCTCCTTCCGCTCCGCTGGGATTCCAACGCCAGGTCAACTGATTCCTAGTAAAAATTGACTTGTATATAACATCTTGCAAAATAAAGCATATTTCAGAAAAAGGATTCTCCCTCTGATCTCTCTAGTAGCTCAGTGGTTAGAGCACCTGACCGGAAATCCGTTGACCTAGCGTTCGCATTCCAGTGGAGCGAAAGGAGAAGATCTTTTTTCTGAATCAATTTAATTTAATTTTTTTAAATTTATAGTTCCATCTAGTCTGAGATGACGTTAAAGTTTTTCTGTATTAGAGGATATAACTTTGATTGATATTTTAGATTTCCATTTTCATAGTGTGTGTGAAAGGATCTCTCTTCTGATCGATCGTTACTATCTCCGATGATAATACAGATTCCTAGTAAAAATCGACTTGTATATAACATCTTGCAAAATGAAGCATATTTCAGAGAAAGGATTCTTCCTCTGATTTCTCTAGTAGCTCAGTGGTTAGAGCACCTGACCGGAAATCAGTTGACCTGGCGTTCGAATCCCAGCGAAACGAAAGGAGATCTTTTTTCTGAATAAATTTAATTAAATGAAAGTACTTAAATTATGTAACAGATCAAGGGGGGAGGAGTCGAAGGATTTTGTTACGAATTGTTACGATACGGGAAGTATTCACTCACGTACGAAATTTCTGGAAATTCGCAAATGAAAAAAATAACTCGCAGTAATTGTACAGAAATTTAATATGAAGCCAACTTTACACACCAAAGATACCTGGTGACTGAAACACGAACCTTGCCAACAACAATTTTTAAAAAAACTAGGGGAATTTTATTGGTCAGGGAAAAGTCACGGATTTACTTGAAAAAATCTTTCAAGAGTAAAGAATTTTAAATTTCAATTTGAAATTATTTTATTCAGTTTATAAAAGATTACAGGTAAAAAAACGTTATGAGTTTAAGTTGCTGCCTCCTGGAGATTATCTTTCTAGTTATTAATTTTAATATTTGTTTGACAATTCAGAAATTTTGTTTGCATCCATTAATGAATAAAAAAATAAATAAATTTTGATCCTAAATGATAAAAAAATATATCATAAAAATATCATAAATCATAAATTATGCATCCATTTCGGTTGAAAATTCAACTATTTCGTAGAAATATTCTTTTTGTTCGACATTCGTATTTTGATTTTGAAAAGTCAACTGAAATCTTTTTTGGTTGAAAATTAAACTATTTTTTGGAAATTTGTCTTTTTAATTTAAAAATTCATCTATTTTAGTAGAATTTGCATCTTTCTTGGATAAAAGTGCAACCTTTTGGTTAAAAATTCAACAATTTTGTTAAAAAGTCATCTTTTTTTATTGAGAATTCAACTATTTCGTAAAAAATTCACTATTTGTTCAATATTCATATTTTGGTGTTGGAAAGACAACTGTTCTAGTAGCAATTTCATCTTTCTTGGATGCAAATTCAACTGTTTGGTTAAAAATTCAACAATTTTGTTAGTCATCCTTTTTATTTCAAAATTCAGCTGGTTTGTTGAAAATTCAACTATTTTGTAGAAAATTCACATTTTGTTTAATATTCATATTTTGGTGTTGAAAAGTCGAGTAAAATGTTTTTTGGTTGAAAATCCAACTATTTTTTTGAAAATTTGTCTTTAAATTTAAAAAATTCATCTATTTTAGTAGAAATGGCATCCTTCTTCATTATTTATTAACAATAAAAATGTAGAAAACGATTTGTAGCATCTCTAAGCAATAAAATTTTGCCTCTTGCAATTTTTTTTGTTAAATAATCCGTTAGTAATTTACCGCGTTGATCCTCCGATCAAATAAAAACTTCTTTCCAAGAATTGTTGTTCAAAAATGGCTAATTTTGAATGAAAACCGCATATACTTTTCATTTTTTGATAAAAAATCACTCAGGCCATTCAGTGTCTCTTGCATGATTGTATGTAACAATCGTTATAAAGTTGTTTACACTTGTGTCATTTTTACTCATGACGACTTATTGTTTATTCACAGCCTTTTAAACAATACATTATTTATGAATTTAAGCTTCCTTGAATAATTGGGATTTTCTATGTAAAACTAGAAGAATGTACAACCGTAACAAATTTTGAAAATGGGAAACAGAATTCTGATGAAAAGTAGCGCATGAAGACACTGAATTTGCATAAATAATGTATAACCCATTGATCCATTGTAATTAAAAAAAAATTATTATTCTTTTAAACGTTGTACAAACGTTCATACGGCAATATTTTGAAAATGGATACCGGCTAGATCACGTTTACAGTTTCAGAATAGGACCTTCTTATTTTTCAAATAAATTTAAAAATGTTACACTATCGCGTCATTCGATTAAATTTTTCCATTTTTCACTTTTCCTATTTTTATAGCCTTTTTCTGATTACTATATACAGTCCTCAATAATTTTATATATTTTTACAAAGCAATAAGTTGTTTTTCATTATTGAGTTAGGAAATATCTTGAATGATCGATTCAGTAATTGTTTACTAATCTTTAGTGGCCTACTTTTTGCTAACTAAATTTGTCAAATTTCACTAATCATTAGTTAAGTTTTACATTAGGAACTTAATTTATACTTGTTCAAGCTGATGCTTCTTTAAGGAAGATCATTTTTACAAAATTTTCTAAATCATTTTAATTTTCTATGGAAAATTATAAAAATGTACAACACAAACTAATCTTGAAAATAGAAAACAGAAGTCTGTTGAGAAGTAGGTCATGCAGACCATAAATGTGTATAATTATTTTGAAGGCCATTGATCCCTTGTCATTTTAAGATTGTAAAAATACTTATTTATCTAAACTTTATTCAAAACAATTAGAAAGCATTATTTTGAAAATGGGAACAGACCAGGTCACTTTAAAAATCCCTCAATATGGCCTTCTCATCGTTTCCAGAGAGTTAAGAATGTTACACCATGGCGTTCTTTTATTAAACTTTTTTATTTTTCACGTTTTTCAGGTTCATAACTTTTTTAAAATTATTATACATAGTCCTAAGTCAATTTTTTCACAAAGTAATTAGTTTTCCACAATTGAATTAGGAAATATCTCGACTACTTGAATTAGCAGTTATCTACTAATCTTTAGTGCCTCAACTTTTGCTAATCGTATCTGTAACATTTTAGTAGTATTAAGTTGATACTTCTTCCCCGTGCCTGATTAAAATAAAAATGGTAGGAATTTTATTTTCAATCCTTGGCGCAAAATAAAACTTATTACTCTTTTGAAATTTTCTCGTACGGTCAGCCATTATTTATTTATAGCACTGGTAGCCTATGTTGTTCAATCAGAGATCTATGTGTGTGGATTCCTGAAGTTATTGCCTTGACTTTGGTCAAATGTGGTCAAATAACCTTTCTAAATTGGAAAACATCTTCGAAAAAAAAACGTACAGTAGGGCAAAATGATGAAGAAATACGATTTGGTTTTATTTGTTTGAACATGAAGTTTTAAGAAATTGTTCATTTTTACATGCCGGTGCAATAATAACACCTAAGCTATTGTAATTGAGTAATATCAATCTGCAATCGATAAAAAAAATTCTTCAAGCACAAATAATACTAGCAATTATGAATATATAATTGTTTATTAACCATTTTATTGTTATAAACAATAGTGGGAGATTTTTTATTGGTTCTGGATATTTATAAAGCGGTGACTGTCTTTATATTTAATTTTCAGTAATATTAAATTATTAAGAAATATAATAAATGATATTTTCTACTGTTATTAACAAATTGGATAACAAAATTCACAGTTGAGAAAATTTTTTTAAGTTTCAGGTACTTTTTTTAAAGTGCTTTGTTTCGCTTGCTAGTAATAATTCAGTTGAAGTACATTTTCATTTAATGGAAAATGTACTTCACTGAATTATCACTGGAAAGCCAAAAAAAAAGTACCAAAAGCTTCTAAAAATTGCTCAATTTTCGAATTGGTTTATGCAATATATAAATAACAATGATAAATATAATTTATTATATTTTTATGGTTGGAATATTACTCGAAATTAAATTGAAGAAAAAAACTACTGGGTAAATATCGAAACCAATAAAAATCTCATAATTTTGTTTAGAATAATACAATTTATTGTTAAAAGCAAATTAATTCTTTATCATAAACTATACTTTTTGGATAGCTTACTTTTTATCATTTCATCCGTATCATAAAATAAACAATTTCTACGAACCTCACAATTTTTTTAATAAATTTATCTAGCTTCAAATAAACAAAATCTTTGAAATCAGTTAAAGATTCTAACCGGAATCGTATTTTGAATATTTTTTATCATTTTTTAGAGAACTTCAATAAATAAGTCAATTTTAATTTACACTGAACGGATTTCGAATGCCTTATATTTATTTTAATGAATTTAAACGATTTGAAAATATTTCAGTGGATTTGAAGAGATTTCAACGAATTTCTAGAGACCATTAGGGAATAAAATATATTCGATTTCAAGGAATTTCTACGTATTTCAACAGTTTCAAGGGACCTTAAGAAACCTACTAAATTTCGAATGATTTCAAGATATTTTAATTTCTTTTGAATGATTCCAAAAATTTTCAGGAGATATGAAGAATTTCACAGAATAAAAAAGAATTTTGTAACATTTCCAAAAATTTGAAGGGATTTCAAAAAATTTCACAAGATTAATGGGATTTTATAAGACCTTTAATTATTTCGATGTACTTACGGGATTTTAAAATATCTTAAGCTGTTTTAACAGATTCCGAAGAACTTCAAGAGATTAAAAAAATCAAAAGGGATTCCAACGAAGTTTCTAGAGAACTTTCAGAAATCAATGAAATAAAGTGAAATTTCAAGGAATTTCACAAAATTTGAAGGATTTTTCTGAATCTCTAAGAATTTAAAAGATTTCTAGGATTTTAATGGTCTTACAGAAGATTTGACTGTTTTACAGAATTTTTTCTCTAAATTCTGAAAACGAATTCGATGCAGTGGCATTATGGAATCAAAAAATCTGTTTGACAACGAATTTGGAAAATTTACATTCTGAAGATGTGCGAAATTGATGATTTACAAAAACTGCTTCTTTGCAAGAGTAGTCTGAATTACTACAATACTAAGAGAGATATAAAAATTTATTTATCGTAATTGTATAAAGTTTGACATCAACTATTTTTCAATTAATAGACAAAAATTTTGATAAATTTAGAAAAACGAAATATGCATGGCATAAGGTGTGAAGCTGTCTTAAATGAAAATACAATTCATTACTTTAATCTATTTTTTTCCCGTATTTTTTCACTTGATTTCAACTTTCCTGTTAAAGTCAAGCAAAAATCAACTAGAATTAACAGAAATAACTTTTAAAACGATATATTATTATTAATAACAATATTCTCTCCGAATATTTCTAGAAACTTGCGGTTTAGTCCTGAAATTTTCCAATTTTTGTCAACTTTTCAAGTGAAGTAAGGTTATAATTAAGTTTTTAATTTTTTGTCAATTTTTTGCAACTTTCTAGCATTATTCTAAGAAAATATTGCGATGATATATCTTTTTTTTTCAAAAAGTTATACATGGTTTCAATTTTTTTTTTAATTTTAAGTGATTATTGTCCACAATAACTTTAGTAGTTAGGAACAACTATGGCTCGCCAGACGGCCTACCCCCACTC
>CAKNYM010052960.1:555278-591764 GCA_932195095.1 Andricus curvator | reverse complement strand
TGGTGCAGAAATTAACGAGGTGTGTGATATCGGTTTCTGAATTTACTCCAGTGTTTAAAATCTTACAATTCAGTGCGTGACGCTGTATCTTTATATCCACTCATGCTCGAAACAATATATTGTCAATGTGCTCTATGTCTTATCTCGACCTCTAATAATAATAAAAGAATGCTTTTAGATTTTATGTATCTTATACAAATTTTCAAGTCTCTGATAAGGGGAAGACTGGAGTATCAGATATACATGTATAACGTAGGTAAAAAAGGACAACAAACATGTTTAGAAGATATGAGATAATAAAATCGACCCTCTAAGATGGCCAGGTCGACTGTCCAAAGAGATCAATTGAACTATCTGAGATGATCAAATGGAACCTCTATGATGGTCAGTTCGGACCTTACTGATGATCAGTTTGGCCCTCTGTGATGATCAGTTCGACTCCCTGTGATGGTCGAGTCGACCGTCTGAGATGATCAAGTAGATTTTCTCAGATGATCGATTTGAAACTTTTTTTCGTCCTTCTAGAGATAGACGCTTGAGTCACCTAGAAGGCTTTTCTATGGTTGGCCCTCAAGTGTATTCAGTCTGCACATCTGGATGACCAGAATAACCTTCCATTTTTCTCCGTGTGGGCTACAAAACTCTGTGGCTCCAGAAATTAATTTTTCTTCTTTCAAGAATTGTTTCTTTAGATTTACTTATTTCCAGCTCTCATTTCTAGAAGATTTACAACTTTTTGGCAAAAATATGGAATGTTTTACCAAAGTTCGAATTTGGGGGGAGGGGGGAAAAATTCCAATTTTGTTATATAGGGCTCTGAATCCTCATGGCTCTGAATTAATTATTTTTTCTCTCTAAAAGCGTTTCTATAGATTAACCTAGTTCCAACTCCCACTTCTTTGACAGGGGATGTTTTCTCAAAGTATTCATTATCGACTAGGGGTGGAATTCCAGTTCTCATATATTGGGCTATAAAGTTCTATGGTTCTGGAAATGAAAAATTTTTTTTCTATCTCGAAGTATTTCTTCAGACTTCTCTAGTTCCAACTCCCACTTCCGGAAGATTTACAGCTCCCCAGGAACAACAGGGAATGTTTGAGAAAATTTTAAATTACGGGGGGAGGGAAAATTCTGGCTCAGAAAATTAACTTTGCTTCTTAATGCAAGTTTTTCCAAAATTTACCTAGTTCCAACTCCCATTTCAGGGAGATCTAAAAATTGCTAGGACCAACACGGAATAATTTAAAAAATATTGAATTACAAGGTGGGGGAAAATTCTGGCTATAGAGAATAATTTATTTTTCTCTCTAATTGTGTTTCTTAGATTACCTAACATGGAATTTTTCAGAAAAATTTTAATTACGAAATGGGAGAAAATTCTGGCTCCAGTTTTTTTTTCTTTATAAAAGTTTTATTTTTAAAATTTAGAATTTTAGAATTTTATGATTCCCCTTTCTGGAAGAATTACAACTTCCTAGGGCCAATAGGGATTTTTTTAAATTTTGAATTCCGGAGCAAGGGGAAATTCTGGCTACAGCGCTTGATTTGTTTTTCTATCTAAAAGTTTTTTCCAGAGTGGGAAAAAACTAGTGACATAAAACTCTATATCCAAGATTCACACAGTCACTCAAACAACTTTTTTTTTATATAATAGGCTATAAATTCTCATGGCTCTAGAAATCAACTTTTTTCTAAATTTTTTTTCACTTCTCCTATATTGGGCTAAAAATGTCTATGACTCTGGAAATTAATTTTTCTCTTCTTTCTTAAAGTATCTCTTTAGACTTTAATAGTTCCAACAAAACTTCTGGGAGGTTTACAATTTCCTAGGTCCAAAAGGGAATTTTTTAGAAAAGATTATATATCGCCGTAGGGGGAAATTCCAATTTTAATATATTGGAATATAAATCTCTAGAGCTCTGAAAATTGATTTTTTTAAGTGTACATCCAACTCCCAATTTTGGAAGATTTAAAACGAATTTCGGGGTATTTTTGATGTTGGATGCAACAGACGTCTCTGTTATAGAGTTCTGAAATTTTCACTGGTGAACTGTGATAGCTCAATTGGTAGAGCACCTCACATGTAATGAGTTGGGTGCTGGTTCAAATCCAGTTCGCAGTGAATTTTTTAGAACTTAATTTCTCGCGTTTTAATTTAATTTCGCATAATAAAAATTAATTTTGATATAGTAGATTATCTACTTATCAACGATTCTATAACAGAGACCTCTTGTTGAATCTAACATCAAAAATACTGGTATTAGGCCTCCAAACAGATTTCTATCATATTAAACCAGTCTAACCGAAACTTTGTTTTTTAAAAAAAAACTTAGTTTCAAATATTGAATTAATAACTGGCCTTAAAATAATAACATCTCTAAAAATAATAATTTCGATTGAAATTAAGGATATACAAGTTCTGAAATTTTTACTGGTGAACTGCGATAGCTCAATTCGTAGAGCACCTCACATGTAATGAGTTTGTTGCTGGTTCAAATCCAGTTCGCAGTGAATTATTTAGAACTCAATTTCTCGCCTTTAATTTAATTTCGCATAATAAAAATTAATTTTGATATAGTAGATCATCTACTTATCAACGATTCTATAACAGAGATCTCTGTTGAATCTAACATCAAAAATACTGGTATTAGGCCTCCAAAATATTTCTATCATATTAAACCAGTCTAACCGAAACTTTTTTTTTTTTTTTAAACTTAGTTTCAAATATTGAATTATTATATTATATTAATAAATTTCAAGATTACAGTTCGGAAAAACATTCTCTTATCAGCCCAAATATGTATTTTATGAAGAAATTACATCAAACATAACACATCCACACAAAAAAAAGGTCAAGAGCTTTTTCAGAGACCATTGTATTCCTATGTATTTTGAGTCGCTGAATCCATATTTGATGTCAGAATAGCACCTCACCTGGTAGATTTTGAACATTACCTCGTAAATCGTTATTTTTTAGCAAATTATGGAAAAGCTTGGTATCCATATGGATTTCAAGCCGCTGAATTCAATAATGTAGTCAGATTCGCACGTCGAATACTTCCCTTAAAATCTCAGGGACTACATTGAAGAACAGGGTAAAAGGTTCCATCAAGATATTAAAGTAATGGAACAATGATATCAAGGAAGATGGAATGAAAATATAATGTCTGACTACTTTTGGATGTTGAAAAGAGATGCTACTCAAAAAGAACATTATAATTTAATTTAGTGCTGAAAAAAGCTGCTCAAACAATTTTGTTTTGAGGTTATTTTTCCATAATATACTCGGAAATAACGTTTTTTGAGGTTATAGCCAAATTTTACCGAATAAGATGCTATTTTGATCTGAAATTTGAATTTAGTGCCTCAAAGTACATAAGAGTACAATGGTCTCCGAAATAGTTCTTGACCTTTTTTTTGTGTAGCTGTGTAATCTTTCATCAAACATAATGTTTCACCTAAAATATAAGGTTTTATCAAATATAATCGTTCATCAACCATAATATTTTATGAAGCATAATGTTTCATCCAACATTCATCAAACATAATATTTCACAAAACATAATGTTTCATCAAACATAATCTTTTATCAAGCATAATCTTTCATGAAGCATAATCTTTTATGAAACATAATCTCCCATCAAACGTAATTTTTCACCAAACATAATGTTTCGGCAAACATTGAATTAGGTCAAAGAATTATCGTATGCTAAAAAAAATGTGTATAATTTTTTTTTTTAAATAAAGTTCAAATTCGAATAATCATAAGTTTATAGACGTTTTTTTTTTACTCAAATCGGAAAAATACGTGTCGCCTAATTTTCTCTAGGAAAATAACATACTTCTTCGCCGAAAGATATTGTGACTTGAAGTATACAACCTCTCCAATTTGAAATGGTGCGATCCGATCGAATATAAAAATATTTCTTACTTATTTTTCTGACTTTCTTTAATTTCAGTACAAAATGTAATGACATCCATTTTAGTTTTGAAAATGGTTGATATAATGATTGAATGAATGAAAAAAGTCATTGTATCAACTGTTGTTTATTAAAAAAACTATTTTTTCAATGACCTGGAAAAACATTTGATGACCAGGAGTGGATCAGGAAATGACTGAGAATTTTTGTCCTCTGTTAAAACGGCCACACAGAATGATTTATTTAGGAATCCACATTCTGAATTTGAATTAAAAATTAAAAATGGGCAGAAGTGAGAAATTAGAAGCCAGT
Organism: Andricus curvator; assembly: GCA_932195095.1. Taxonomy (NCBI): domain Eukaryota; kingdom Metazoa; phylum Arthropoda; class Insecta; order Hymenoptera; family Cynipidae; genus Andricus; species Andricus curvator. The sequence continues at coordinate 587,532 of CAKNYM010052960.1, read as the reverse complement.
TTTGAAGAAAATCAATTAATTTCCAGGACTGACTTGTCCGCTTGGACGACTGGAAATGTTTTGATGCTTTTTGTTTGATTACCGAAGTTAAGTAGCCTTGGCTCGGTTATACTCTTATGGGATATATTTTAACAGATTTAGCTGTCTAATTCACTATTGAACCAATAAAATTAATAATAATTAGTAACTATTTTTAGATTCATATTTTGAATTGTTCGAATGTTATAATTTTTTAGATAACTAGAACATTGTGCGCACTATACACTCACTTATAACCCTTCCTTTACAGAAAAAAATTTAGTTAATTTTCCAGGAAAGTGACAGAATACATTTTTTATAGATTTTTCAGAAAATCTTATGTCATTTGAGAATCTTGCATATGATTTACAGTAGATTCTCTGATTATAGCGAGCAAATGCCAGTAAATTTAAATATGAATGTCACAATTTTTTTAATTTACATAAAATTATTCAAAATTACCAGCTTATTTTTTTCATGACAAAATGAGACTCGCCACGTGTGACATAATCCGACACATCACTTTCAATATTTTTATAAATATTAAAAAAATATGAAAATACAGCTTTTATTAATTTACAATAAATAGAAACAAAATAATTGACTCTGAGAAGCGGGGTTGCAATAATAATATAATAATAATAATATAACTAAACATAAGAGCGTAGGGCGTAAATATTAAACAATACATTTATATGAGAAAGAAATTTTAATATTTACGCCCCATGCTTTAATTTGTAGTTATCTTTTTATTATTATATTATTATTGCAACCCCCTTCTCAGAGTCAATTATTTTGTTTCTTTTTACTATAGTCTAATAAAAGCTTGTTTCTTTCAAATTATTTTTAAATTTTTTCCTATATCACTATCAAATATTTTAGTTTCCTGCTTTTACTCAGCAATATAATTGAATTTTAGAAAATGCTGAAGATGAAATTATGTTTGCGAAATCCTCTCAGAAATTCCTTTCCTGGAGTTTTAAGGTAGTAGTCGACATTTGATAGCTCCCATCCGGCGGTAATGTAGACATTGAATTATTTCGCCGCCGTTTGCCTTCAGGCATTCGTGTATAAAATATGACGTGTACGTTGATCCTCTCACTTAATCGTCTTCGTTGTTAATTGCTGGTCGTTAGCGCTTCGCCTTCGTTGATAAAGGTTCTTCCAAGCAGGAAGAATTTTCTCGTTCGGTCTCTTCATGCCATTTTTTCTTGCTTCCTTATCTCACTTTTTCTTGTTTCTTTATAATATTCGTTTCTCTTGGTTCCTCGTTTCTTTCCAGAGTTTCTACAATCCCTCTACATACAAGGTGGCCGCAGGTCAAGGAAAACCTAGAAATCAGGAAACTGTCTGGGAATTTTGTTAGTCAGGAAAATAAGTCAGAGTTAAAAAAAAAATGGCAAAAGTCAGTGAATTTCTGTGAGAAGGACTTTCAGTAACTGTCAAGAATAATCAGAACTACCACATAGTCACGTTGAGTCAGTTTTGTTTCAAATCAATTTTTATTCCCTGTTTTTCAGATAAAGTCACTATAGTCACTTTTTGAAATGGAAACATCACTTTTCGTTCAATAAATAATCCATGGAATGACTAGCTTAAACCAATATTCACTAAAGTGGTCATGCCTGTCCATGTTTCTGGGAAATTTTCTTTTGAGGATGGCTTCCGACTATTTTAAGAAGAAGATTTTTTTTAGACTATTTTAGAAGATATTTTATCTGTCTAAAACATGTAATTTATTGGCCAAAAAGATAACGTCTTAATTCTCAATATCGAGTAACCTTTAGAAGGCTTTTAAAATGTTCAAAAAGTCTATAAAAACTGAAACTACACTCAGAAAAATGTTTTTCTGAATCAAACAAATTCTTTCTTCGATATAGGGTCAGAGGGTTACATAAATATTTCATTGAATGAAACAAATATTAGCTTGATTAAAACAAAGCTTATTTTATTCAAACACTCCATTGTTTAATTTAAACAAATTTTATTTAAATCAAACCAGTTCTGGCTTTGATGCGCCTACAAAAAAAAGGATTTCGCAGCCTATTGTGAGATTAATTATGTCATTCAACTCTCCCCGCCCGTACATAACCTCCTCTACTCTCCTCCTCTACTCTCCCTCCTTTCGCGAACTTCCCGCCTCCCATAACTCTCGACCGCTCACTTCCCTCCCCTTACCCTAAAAGCCATCCCCTCACTCATCTTTTCAGTTACCATCCCTTCCCCTACTCCTCCCCTTTCTACTTCCCCTCTTCCCACTTCCTTCACTAACCTCCCCTCACCCCTTCACTACTTGTCTAACCGACTCATCCTGTCTCCCTTACTTCCCCGCTCCTCACCTCCCATCATTATCGCTGCCCTCACTTTTTCTAATTCACCTCACTTCCCCTACAGTCACTTATACGCCCTTGCTTCCCCTATTTCATTCCTCTCACTCTCCCCACTTCACCACTCTCACTTCCTCTACTTTTCTTGCCCTCCATTCACTTCCTTTCACTTCCCATACGTCAGCTATTCCACTTAGCTTTACTTCCCCTACTTAACCTCCTCCTTTTTCCTACTTTCTGCCTGTAAATTCCCCACCCTCGCTATCCTAATACGCTTCCCTTCTTCCAACTTCCCTTCACTCCCCATACTTTCCGTCTCCCAATAGTGTCCCCTACTTCCCCTCTTCCCACTTTCTGTCCTTTGCTTCTACTACTTCCCCTACCATAACTCCTCTAACCTCACTTCCCCTGCTACCCCTCTTCTTAATTCCCTTTACTACCGATATTTTCCATCTCCCAGTTACCGTCACTTCCGCTACTTTTACTCCCCTTACTTCACCTACATCCGCTCCCCTAATTTTTCCTACTTGCCCTTTTGCCACTTTCTCTCGCTCGCTTCCACTACTTCACCTACTATAACTTCCCCTCTGCTCACTTACCTTTACTCTTGATACTAACCCTATCTCACTTACCTCGCTGGCCCTAATTCCACTTCCTTTATATCCCGTACTTCTTTTCCCTTATCTTACAAACTCTCACTCTCGTTACTTCCCCTCACATCCTCTCATTTCCCCTAATTAAACTCCAGGACAACCCGTACTTGCCCTAATTCCTCTTTCCTCACTTACCCACCCCCGCTTTCCCAACGGACCTTTCCCTCACTTCAAACACCTTCCCTCCCATAACTTCCCTACCCTCACTTTTCCGCACTTCCCTTCACTCCCTAAACTTCCTCTCTTCCACTTACCCCTCACTTCCAACACTTTCACTTGCCTCACTTCCCTCTTAGAAAAAATGTACCATGGACGGACGGACAGCCAATTGAAACTATGAGGGTTTGTGCTAGGGGCTACGAAACCTGAAAATATTATTAATTTTTTAAAGCTCTAATAGGTGCAAATTAGAGTTAGAACAAAGTTTCTTTTTGGTTTTGCAGATAATTTAGTGCTCTTTCATTCGTTTTTAGTCGATTTTATGTAGCATCTACGGAGAAAAAGATATTGCACTGAAACTGAAATTAAAAAAAGATTCACTAAAAATTTACTTTTGTATGTTTATTATTTATTTACATATATATTTATATTTATTTATGATTGCGATATTTAGTTTTAATTATTTCAAATTAGAGAATTTAGGCAGAGAAAATATCTTATATGACGTTTTCTGTGAAAAACATACATGATGAATGGTCTACAAAATTATCAAAAAATGATTTTCTTTTTAAAGCAACCATAACGATTTTGTACTTTTTAGGCTGAAAATAGTCACGAGCCATTCTCCCACGCAAAAAATAATACAGGAATTCAGAATTTTTAGAATATTCCAAGATTTGAGGTATTTTCAGAAATACCAAGGAATTTTCAAGAGCTTTGAAAAGTTTTAAGAGATGTGAAAAGATTTTAAACGATTATAAATTTGTTAAGGTATTTTAAAAGAATTGAAGATATTTTCGAAAGCCTTACAAAATTTCAAGGGGTTTTTAAAGGATTTTAAATATTGTAGGATATTTTAAAAGATTCCGAGATTTTCAAGAGATTCAAACAATTTTAAGGGATTTGACCAAATTTGTATGCTTCTGTAAAGAATTTCATAGAATTTCGAAAGGTATGGAACATATTTTACAGGACCTATGAGGTTTAAAATTTTTTTCTAGAGATTCTAAGTAATTTTAGAAAATTTCCGAGGACTTTGAGGGATTTTAAAAGATCTCAAGAAAACGTCCATTAATTACGTAAAGATGAACAAAATATCAATTATTTTCACTATAAACGAGATTTAAAAACATTCGTCTAAAACTGAGTAATATGTCTAATGGAAAAACTACCCCTAAGAGTAATAATATGCAGAAAACCACCCCTAGCACTGGTAATGCGTCTAAAACTAGACTCTTATTGATATTAAATGTTGATGCTTCATGTCTTTTTTTCATGAAGTTTTTTGAAAAAGGGGGAAAGAGTTCCAGATGGAAAACTACCCCTAACAGTAATAAGACGCGAAAACCACCCTTAACAGTGCACTGTTAATTTACCATATTATCATGATAATTCTTCTAAAACTGAATAATATGTCTAATGGAAAAACTACACCTAAGAGTAATAATATGCTGAAAACCACCCCTAGAAGTGGTAATGCACCTAAAACTAGACTCTTATTGATATTAAATGTTGATGATTCATGTTTTTTTTTCATTAAGTTTTTTGAAAAGGGGGAAAGAGTGCTAGATGGAAAACTACCCCTAACAGTAATAAGAAGCGAAAAACCACCCTTAGCAGTGCACTGTTAATGTACCATATTATCATGATAATTCGCCTAAAACTGAATAATATGTCTAATGGAAAAACTACCCCTAAGAGTAATAATATGCCGAAAAACACCCCTAGCAGTGGTAATGTGCCTAAAACTAGACTCTTATTGATATTAAATGTTGATAATTCATGTTTTTTTTCATGAAGTTTTTTGAAAAAGGGGGAAAGAATTCCAGATGGAAAACTACCCCCACCAGTAATAAGACGCGAAAAACCACCCTTAACAGTGCACTGTTAATTCACCATATTATCATGATAATTCGCCTAAAACTAAGTAATGGGTCTAATGGAAAAACTACCTCTAAGAGTAATAATATGCCGAAAACCACCCCTAGCAGTGGTAATGCCCCTAAAAATAGACTCTTATTGATATTCAGTTTATATATTTTGAAAGGACATCAAAATTATGTAAAAAAAGGGTCTAAGTGAAAAACTACTGCTAACAGTAACAATATGAAAAAAGCCGCCCCTAGTAGTGGTAATGATTGATAAGGGTTGTAATGATCTGTAAGTTTCTGGCAGCATAACTACCTGCATCGAGTTACATATTCTTCAATTTCGAGAAGGAGGAAATAACAGTAAATGACATTCTAATGTTTTTTTACATTAACGGATTTTTTCTCAGTGCAGGGGTAGTTTCTAAGGGTTGTGATAGTGTGTACGTTTCTTTTAACACACCTGCATGTTCCGAAATACTTATTCTCAATTTCAAAGAAGGATAAAATAACACAAAATGAGATTATAACATTTTATACATTAGGGTGCTTTTTCCCAGTTCAGGGGTCGTTTTTGAGGGTTGAAATGATCCGAAATTCCTTAAAACTCTACTGCGTGCTTCTCAATATCTATTCCTTAATTTTTTAGATGAATAAAATAATAGAAAATGAGGTATATTTTTTTTAAGCAATTGGGGTGGTTTTTTATATGGGGTTTGCTTATGAGAGTGGGAAAATTGTAAAAATGTATTTTTCACACATTGAGTACACATCAAGTTAAAAATTAGGCTGTGGACGCCCTGAGAATGATGAATTAAAAATTTAAAAATTTAAATTTAAAATTGTTTTATTCCACTGATAGAAGATTCTATGTTCAAAATGTTACGAGATTGAAATTTCAGTTCCTAAATATTAATGGTCAGGGAAAATGAAAAATCAGTCAGGAAAAAGACAGGGAATTTTGAAAATGAAGTTTTTTGTCTTGGATTTTATTAACATGTCCGGCCACCCTTATTAGTGAAATACGACGGTTCTCGCATCGATTTACCAACGCAAATTAACCCCACCCTGATCACCCTTATAAACTTCCTAACATCAGTGACTATAGTGACTACTTCCCCTTGGAATGAAGGGGACCATAAATATGAATAAAAGACTTTGATATCCTGAGGAACAACGAACCCTAAATACTATCGGCAGGGGCTGCCTTTACGAGGCAAAGGTCAGAGTGGCTTGAAATTAGGAAGTGTATGTCTTTGGGGAAGGTCATTTTGAGGGTGGAGAATTAATGTAATTAGGAGATCTATCTTTTTTCAGTATGATTAGCAGTTTTAGAGGGTTGTTGACAATGTATTTATAAATCATTTGAAAGTGGCTTGTGATATTTGAAAAAACTTGAAAAAATTTTTTTATAAAAATCCTAGATACTTTCTAAAATTTTCTAAAAATTTGTTAAAAGGGCGAAAAGAGGCGATCTTTTCCTCTTTTTTAAAGAATTCCTCTTCTTTCCCCCGTTTTCACAACATTTCCCCATTTTCTCGTTTTTTGCGCCTAAAAGCGAACTGAAGTAATAGAAAATAAGAAAAAAATTTAATAATTAAACGAAATTACCTGTAAATAAAGTTCTACTATAATTGTATGAAGCATTGGCACTTTCGGTTTCTCGAATTTCGCCTAAAAAAAAGTGGGAACAAAAAGACAAATTTTTACAAAAACCTAAATTTTCTCCCAAACAGAAAGAATTTTTCTGTTTTTTAAATTTTAATTTCGACACACGTATGTGTAAACGAGGTGTAAAAAAAGTTAAAAATTAATGTTTTATCATCTTTAAAATTAATTTGTGCCAATTTTAAACTCGATATTATTAAAGGTATAACCATCAGTGAATATATTAAAAAAAAATTCAAAATCCATGGAGCGGACGGGGGTCAAATCGGACCAAAGGTGCCCCGGAAATGGTATCAATCCACGTATACGGTCAATTTGAAGCTGGAATTTAAAATTTGTGCCAATTTTAAACTCGATATTATTAAAGGTATAACCATCAGTGAAAAAAAAAATAAATTTGTAATCCATTGAGCGGACGGGGGTCAAATCGGTCCAAAGGTGTCCCGGAAATGGTATCAGCCTGAGTGTGACGGTTCCACTCTAATTTTTACGAATTTTTAATTACCAATTTTTCATATTTTTTTTGGATAACAATGTAGGATAATGTTTATAAAAAACATTAGCAATTTCAGTTTCTTGTATTTCGCCTTAAAAAAATTAGAGCAAAAAAGCAAATTTTTACAAAAACCTAAGTTTTCTCCCAAACAGAAATCATTTTTCTGTTTTTTTAATTTTAATTTTGACACACATTTGACTGAAATTTGAAACTATATTTAAATTGTTAGGTTTCCATTCAAGTCAGTACAAGTTTCGGTCCACAGAAAAGGAATTTGGGTTCAAAATTTCCGAAATTCAACTTAAAATTGGTAAAATGTTATTGAATTGATAGATTTTCATGAAAAATAGATTTTATCGAAAAACCCCCTTGTTATGACTTTCATGAAAAATAACAAATTAAAAAAAAAGTTAATGTATCCAAATTTAGAGAATGGTTTTACCAGATAACTGTTTTGTTAAAAACTCATTTTTGCGGGTTGAAATCTTAACTATTTTGTTGACAATTCTTTGTTTATGTTGTTGAACATTATTTTTTTCGACTGAAAATTTAACTATTCCGTTTCTGGATGAAAATTGCATATTTTTAGGTGAAAATTCAAGTATCTGGTTGAAAATTCATCTTTTCGGGTTGAAAATTCAACTGTTTTGGCAAAAAAATCAACTCTTTGGTCAAACATTGAACAGTTATGTTGAAAATTCGTACTTTCAGGTCAAAAATTAAACTCTTTTGTACAAAATTCGTCTTTTTGACTTATATATTCAACAATTTGGTTGGATTTTTCTTTTTCTGAAAAATAAAAAAATAAAAAATGTTTCTTGTTTGAAAATTGAACTCTTCTTGAAATATTGTCTCTTTGGTTTGAAATTTTGTCTTTGCAGGTTGAAAATTCAACCATTTGGTTAAAAATTCAACTTTTTTTTTAAATTCGTCTTTTTTGCTCGAAATTTAATCTGTTTGGTTATAAATGGAAGTGTTTGATTGAAAATTAAATGGTTGTTGTTGTAAATTTATCTTTTTTTTTTGTTAAAAACTAACTTTTTTGTTGAAATTTTATCTTTTCGGTTTTCGAAGTGACTTTTTTTTCAAATTCTAGTTTTTGTCTTGAAAGCTCAACTCTTTAATTGGAAATTCATCTCTTTTGCTGGAAAATTCATCTTTCAGTATATTACAACTTGAAATATTAGGAAAATGGTAGCTGAAATAATTTTATATAAAAGAATTTATTCTCCCATTTTTGTGAAAAATCTCCCTATTTCCCCTGCTTTGGGGGAATTTTAAGCTGTAAAGTCTGCTATTATAATAGAAGCGAAAAATTAACTCTTAATATATTTTTTACCTAAATTTTTAATATTGAAATGAGGACAGACTTGAAAAAATCTTTGACGTGATATTGAAAATATAATTCAAGTTATATTCCGGCCTTATAATTGTGTAAAGCATAAAGAAGCTTTTTCCTTAATTGCCCCTTCAACCTTTTAATGCAAGGGTCAGATTACATATCGCGTTAAATTTTCAGTGGTTGTATTTTTCACGCTGATAGCATAGTCGCTCTTATCTAAACATGCCAACTCTGTATAATATTACTAAAAATTACATTTTCGCCATTTTTGTTTTAAAATTGATAATACTTTCCTCGTTGGTGAAAAGCCCAAATGAACGAAATCATATTTCGTTGGAATATAAAAGAATAAAAATGGTCAAAAAATCAACTTATATTATTTTTTTTAAAATTTTCAATAGTATTTAAAGGATAGAATGTAACATTTTTTCTCAAATTTTTATACAAAACTTATCGATCTTGAAATACGCATTGCAGAGTTGAAATTAATATAGAAGAAAAGTTTATTTTAGGTCTAATCTAAGAATAACTTTTATAGGAACTTCGCAAGTTCATATCATCAAGGGACGTTGTCGTTATTGGCACAATTATTTCCGGTCTCATTTCTAGCATTGCCGCGCTTATCGACCACATTGAACTGGCAAGGAAGAATGACAATTTTCCAGATATTAATATGGATTTAACGTCAATTAAGAAATTAATACTTGAGTGCTACAGAAATAAGTTCCTATCAAATTAAGCAATTAACCTTTTTCGGAATTATTTCAAACCATTATATGTTCACTCGGCTTCACTTTTTGAATGCCTTGGATAAAAAATTTCAATTTAAATTCTAAGGCATTAAAAAAATGATATTGTAAAAGAAAATTAGTTGCCCAGTAAGTTGCTACTTTTACTGTAGTTTATGATTTATGGAATTCCGTAAATTATATATATATATATATAAAGACTTTTCAAAACTTTTATGCTTTTGAATTACAACATTTTGATAGATTTTCATTTTCAAATTTCCTATTTCGTCGCTTTTTGAATTCGAAAATGTTTAGCTCTTTAATTTAAATATTTTTTATTTGCATTTTTTATATTTCAGAATATTAAATTATATTCATATATACTATAATATTATATTTTTTCTTTGAATTGGGATAATATTTATTATTGATTGATTACCATTTTTTTTTAATTTACAGTTTCTTAGCTTTCTGAATTTTTAATTTGAAAAAAGTTGGATTGAGAACATCTAGAAATTAAAAATCACTTCAATTCAGAAGCTTCGCAAATTGACAAATTTTTAATAAACAAATTTTTACTTGGAAATTCATCTCATTCGAACAATCAGAAAAATTTTTGCTTCAATCAAACAAAATGCTAATTGTCTGAGTGAAGTAATGGTATTTTTCAATCAAATAAATTTTGGTTTGAATCAAATACGGCCTGCTTGACCGGAAAAACAGAAAATGACCGACAAATTTATGTGACCGGGAAAAATCGGAAAATGACAGTTAATTTTTTTTCCATGGATTTTACAAATTTTCATAAGAAAAATCTATCTAATCACTTGAAATATCACAACTTTTATATCACAAGATTTAATGCAATTTAAAATAAGTGCGATTTTAACTTTTATTATTGTTAAGTTTAATTTTTAAATTATATAATCATGAAATCATTATCTTTACAGTGTTTAATTCTCAAATATCTAAACCTGAAAATCTTCCATTTCAGGTCTTCATTTTTGAGTTTTTTAGACCTAAACCACTAAAAATTAGAAGTGTAAACCATTGAAATTTTGATGAAGAACTTTTTGAGCTGATAAACTGCAAATATAAACAAATTAATAATTGTTAAAACTGAACTTTAGTTTGTGTATTAAAAATTGAAATTAAACATTTTATAGTTCAACGGTAAAAATTGAACAGTTCCAATTCGACAGCCTTGGTAGTTAAACAAACGTAATCGTTCTATTGGAACCTTATACATTTTTTTAAATTTTAATTTAACCTAAAATCAATAAATTCACAATTAAACGCTCACATTCAATTTGACATCCTAGTCAAATATTGTTTCAGTTAAAAATATTTCATTTTCAATCGGAAATTTTCACGTAGACCAGAATTTTTTTTTTAATTTCCAATAAAAAATCTTTACACTAACGTCGAAAATTGTCGGTACGACCAGCCCAAGTCCCATTAAAAATCACTGCGTTATATTGATAAATAAAAAAACATTTAATTGTGTTGAAAATTTCTGCAGTAATTTTTCTTCGTTACATTACACTCTCCAGAATTATTATATAGTTTAGTTTTTACTGTACAATATTCATATTTTTTAAATAAATAGCAGTAATATGACGGCCACCACACAGAAAAAAATTCCTGGTCAATTGTCAAGCCTTAGGGAACCAAGATTAGTAGTTGGAATAACTGTTTCCATTTTTACTACTTTTTCGACTAAGAATTTAGTTAAAATAAATAATTTCTTATTTAATGCAACTGAGAAAAGTAGTCAAAAGTTATTCCAACGTATTTTAATTATTTAAACTACTCATCTTAGTTCCCTAATGCCCCAGTATATTATTCTTAGTTGACCTAAATAGTTTAAGTAGTCAACCTGAATAAGAGTTATGTTTACCACGAATAAGAGAACAGTTAGAATAACTTTATTCTCCAAATAATTAAACTTAGTTGAAGATTTACTAGGAATTATTTTCAGTGCGTACCCCAGTGTATGGGACACGCTGGCGGAAATGTAACACCCACCAATTAATTAAATGTCAAATAATGACGTAATTAAAAAGCGGGTTGGAGTAATGACCTATGTTTTCTGACAATGTGAGCTTCGCCTTAGAAAATACACGCATCAAAATCACATTTTAATCATAATTTATAGGACATTCAAGTCAAAGCGCAGCACCACACCCTACTTACCCCTATATATTTTTGGCTCCGTCCTACTATAAGTATGTAATTACTAAAAAATAATAATTTTTCACAAAACAAGCTTTTGTTAAAGTATAATAAAAAGAAACGAAATGATTGACTCTGAAAAGATTGACAAGGGAGCTTGCAATAATAATATAATCATATTATGGTGGCTAAAAATAGAAGCGTGATGCGTAAATATACCCTGCTATCAAGTCAAATAAAAGGGAAGCCCAAAACAACAAAAACTCGGGAATCGTGATGGGCTAATTGAAAAGGATAAAGAATTAAAAATACATTTTTTCAATATTGCATAATACAGATACAAAAGTTATAAATTCAGATTCCACGGGCTTCGACAATTTCAGATAGCTAATAATTTTCCTAACAAGTTTAAAATTTGTATAAATAAAATGTATCTGGTAAAGAGAAAGTGATATGTCAAAGCAGAAAACATTTTTAGATTCACATTCAGAGTTACTTAGTGTACATATAGGTATTTATAATTAAATATAAGTAAAAAGAGAATGTGTGTAACTAAATATAAATAAATGATACAAATAACCTGGGAAATATAAAAGGTATTAGGTTTTCCTCACGAATTCTGACTTTTCCTGACGATTCACATCGAGAAACGTAACAAAAGTGGACGAAAATGGTCAGAAGTTCTGACTTTTTTTTCTGATTCCTGACATTTTTCAGTAGAGAGGGGGGAAATGAAGAAAGCGTGGCTTGTGTCCGGGCGTATAGACACTACTATATAGATAAGGGTGGACCAAAATAATTATTAGAGGTGGCGCAAATAGTTTTTAGTTTCTATGGGCTAATCACGAATTTAACATAAGTTGAAAAGACGCTCTTTTTTTATTTATATTTTTAACCACCTTAAAAATATCGGATATTCATATCCTTTTACGAACTGTTTTTTGACATCTAAAAAAGAATTTTCCAAATAAGTAGAGTAGAACGGGGCGAGGCAGCCAAGACGCCATATTTTGGCGTGCAGAGCACTTGTTCGAAATGATATCAGAAAGTGTATGGTGTCGTTAGAAAGCTTGATTCTTTGGCTACAAAATTGCCTAGTGGCATTTTGACGTAGCTCGCCCATTGCAGTTTCTACAACCGTTTTCCAGAGACGCTATGTTTTTGCTCAACTGTAAAAACGTGAGGCGAGGCAGCCAACCATTTCACCAGTTAGTAGGCGGCACACAAAGTTTCAATACAAAGACATATATAATAATGCATAAGTTCTTCATTAGTTCCAAGATGATATATAAGAATAAAAAACAAAGTTAAATGTGTTCTCTAAAAAATTTAATGGATCTCAAAAGAAAAGCCAAAAAAAATTGGAAAAAATCGGAAAAATTAGTATCTTATCTTCGCTGCTGCTGTCCGATGTTTCATAAGGAGTTTATACCTTCTTCGGGCTGCCTCGTCGAGGGCCGCCAAAAGCAATTCCCTTTTTAGCCTTTTCGGCATTATCTGCCGTTTGTTGGCTACCTCGCCCCACATGTGCTTTTTTCCAAGAAAATTTCAAACAAAAAAACTATTTTGAATTTTGAAAAACCAACCATTCCATCGTGTTAAGCACAAAATTCTACTGCGGAAAATACCTACTTAACTTTTATCACACAACCTATACACGAAGGATAAACAAACGTAAATCACGAAAATTTTCCTTCTGCTAGTGGTTTTTCACAAATGACGCTGCTTTTTATAAACTGCGACAGTCACGACACTCAACTTCGGCAAGTACAGCGTACTAACCGAACCGACCTTACATACCAAAGGCGCCCGATTTCAATTAATGCTGTGGGAATAAGAAGAAATTGGTTGCCTCGCCCCACTGGCTGCCTCGCCCCGTTCTACTCTACTCTTGAAAAACTTTATGTTTGAAGGTGTAATTTAATGTTGAATATTTCCTTGTGAAACTTTGTTGCTGTTGAAATTTACACTATTCGAAAGTTTACTTTATCACGAACAGATAATGAAAAAATAGAAAATATAGTTTGATGATAAAAGCAAAAAATATCGTAATGAATGTCTAGCAGCTTGACTTTCTTTCCTTCTGGTGCTTTTCTTCGTCGAAAATTTTAAGGAATTACAACCTATACAAGCGATACCTATACCGACCATTGTAATAGGAAATGGTTTCGGAAACGGTGGGCTTGCTCTTATTTGGTATCATGTTAATCCTAGGTAGAAGGCTTAGTGCAGCCATAAATATTTTGAATGCTTCATACCACAATGCTATTGGAGGTTGGGATTAAAATTAGTGTTCACAAAAAAATTCGGAAAGAAGTGCTTGGCTTCCAATCCTAAAATATTAAACTTCGGTAGCCTTGCGCCACATCTAAATATTAATTTAAAATACTAAAACAAAACTATGCTCTATTATTTTGGCCACAGGAATAGATTGATGCACAAACGTAAAAAAAATTTTAAACTTGATATTTTTTGAACCACCCTGATATACATACCTACACCTTTCAGAAAATCAAAAAGATCTGGGAAGGGAAAGCGTTAGAAAACGGAGTGGTGGCAACTCAAAGATAGAATTATCCATTGTCACTATTTTTTATTTCATTCTTTTGATTAATTTTTTTCACATTTTTGTTTTGTTTTATTTGATGGAATTTCGCATTTTCATCAGAACATAGTGAAAACGTAGGGTTACATTTTGGTGAATGTAAAATAAGAATAGTGTTCACTTTACCTTGATTGTGATTCGAATATCGCTCGGACTTGGGGTATGAAATGCCAAGTTGTTTTGTTTGTTTGGTTTTGCATTTCGTTCCCCAAGTAGCTGATGCTTCGTACCTCACGTGGTCGGTACATCGTACCCTACAATTTACATCACAGGGAAACATTACCTTAAGACATAGAGATAATTAAGAAATTCGCTTGGTGCAGTGTATCATTCACACTACCACGGGTAATTTTTGAAAATGGTACCCTTAAATTAGTGTATAATTCACACTTTGTTTTTTCTGTGAAATACGTATGCATAATTTGAAGTAGACTAGATATTTGGAAGTGTGTCAAAATTGAAATGCAATTGATAGTATAACAAATATGGAAAATATATATGCGCAGAAGTAATTGTTTTGCGATTTTTCATTGATTCCATAAGGTTTGATGCAAATCGGTGAAGAATTGCCTATGAGATCCAATACATGCATGATAACTAGCGTTCTTCCGAGAGAAGATATTTGCGTTTTTTTTACTTGGCGGCGATTCCCTACCGCTAATCTTGATAAAAATCATAGTCAATGAGCTTTTAATTCACTAGTGCTACTTTCAATTTGAAGAGATTAGTTTCGCTTTAAGTTGTCTAAGGAGGTGTAGAGAGGAATGAAACAATTAGTAAATTAGTGACGGAGAATAAAGGAATAAGAGGAAAGTAAAGACACTGAGACAGACTTTAGAGTGCAGACCGTAGATCGTAGACTGTAGACCATAGAGGCATGATTCTCACCTGGGAGAAGATGGGCCACGTTTAATTACGCCTATGGTTCTGTTTAAAGCGGGTGGAGGATCAAGCATCAAGAACCAAGTATCAAGCATGAAGCCAAGAAGGCGGAAGGGAAACGTTGGAACTATGAAACTATGGAGGGGAAAAGGGAAAAGGGAGAAGGAAAGATCAGGGGTACTATAATACCCCAGGGGCCTCAGGGTGGCTCCATAATGCACGATATTGTACTTGGAGTGACTCAGCGACCGGCTGTCTGTCCGTAGCTCATTAAAGGCGCACACGCTATCGCTGGCTTGGCGGATCGCTATGTCATAAATATAAAATGTATGTACATACATATGACCTGCGTATTTATGTAAGTGGGTATTGTGCCGGGGACTTGAATACACTACATGTGCCAGCGACTATAGGAGTTTTCGATTCCTCCCTTATTGCCCCGCGCGCTGTCGCTAGTCTAGCTTGTCTCTCTGTCACGCACTTAGCTGAGTCTGTTTTTATTAACCGTTAGCATACAAAACACGATTGACGAAACGGAACTCGAGTCAATGAACTACTTGTTTATGGAGAAAAATGCAATAATACCAATATTTGTCTTCATGATCTTCTTTAAAACTGTTTCAAATTCGATTTGTGAAGAAAATAAAAAAGGGGCGAAGAGAGAGGGTCTAAGCAACGGGTAATGATGTCTGTTGATGTGGAATAATCTTGGATCGTGATATGAAGGGTAAAGCCAGTATTATAGCGTTAAATGCCTTGCGTTACATAAAATCAGGGTGTCTGCTCACCCAGAAAACCTGGAATTGTCAGGGACTTTATATATACCAGGAAATGTTGAGGAATTTTTTTTTACAGTCATGGAATTTTTTCGAGAGCGACCTTAAATTTGTTTGAAATTGTAATATAAAATTAAATTAAAATGTTTCTTCATTTTTAAAAGTATAGGTTGATATTAAAGGAGATCAAATTATCAGGGAATGTATGTTATTACTCAAACTGCTTTCTTATTACGTCATTACTTGACATTTAATTAATTTATGGATGTTGCATTACGGCCAGCATGCCCCATATACTAGGGTATGGCGGCCATTACATTACTGCCGATTATTTAAACAATATGAGCATTGTAAAATAAAAATTATACATTATCATAATTCTGGAGAGTGTGATGTAATGAAGAAAAATTACTCCGGACATTTTCAACACTAATTAAGTGCTTTCTTATTATTGAAAGTATAGTATGTGGCAAGAGCAGTTATAACCTAATACCCGCCCGGTATGTGACGGTGCAAGATTTAATTAATTTTATTATATTTAGCACGTTTATAGAAACAGATCATGATGTCAGAAGTTTGAGAAAATGCTTCACCTATTAAAACCTAACCTTTTCATGCTTCAAGTATTTAAAAAAGTACTATAAGTACGTAATTTTTCGCAAAGACATTTTCATCTGTATCCGTTAAAACGGTGTTTTCACAATTACTCTTCTGACATGTATTTTCAAACAGAAATTGCACCACATCACTATTTTTCCAAGAAAAGAAAACTGTTCTATGTAAAATCTAATATGAAAATCAACAAATCCGGGCGTTATTTGTAATGGTCATCATTCCCCGCGCCGGCACCATACCCTACTCTCCTTTACTGGATTTCAGTATTTTGTTGACATTTTTTTTTTGCAATTAATTTTTTCAAACTAAAAATTAACGTATCCTATTTTTGACTAGAAATTTATTAATTTTTTTATTGGATAGTTAAACTGTTTGGTTGAAAATCCATCTACTTTGTGGAAAATTCATCCTTTTTGGTAGAAAATTAATCTTTTTGATTGGTTGACAATTCATATTTATGCTTCAAAATTCAACAGTTTGGTTGCAATTTTTTTTCTCTTCAAAATAAAAAATCTTTCTCAGTTAAAAATTCAGCTCTTCTTAAAAATTCCAAAATTGAGAAAATTTAACTATTTCGTTCAAAATTATTTTTATTGTTAAAAATTTAAATTTTTAAGTTAAAATTTACCTATTTCATTTGTGGTGGAAAATTCAACTATTTGAGTTGAAGATTCATAATTTTAGTAAACAAATTTATCTTTATTTTTAATAATTCAACTATTGGGTTGAAAGTTAAACTCTTTTCTTAAAAATTCCTTTTTTTGAAAAAAATTCGTTACTTTTTGTAGGAAGATTCAACTATTTAGTTGAAAGATGGACTTTTTTTTTGAATTTATTTATTGAGTTGTAAATTCATCTGTTTTGTTAAAAATTCATGTTTTTAGTTTAAGATTCATAATTTTCATTGAAAACTAGTCTCTGATTGAAAATCAAACCATTTTGTTGAAAGTTTGTTCTTCTGTTTTATTCAAAATTAATTTTTTTTAAATGAAAATTCAACTATTCCAGTTGAAAATTTCACTATTGTTTGGAAAATTCGTTGTTGTTATAAAAAATTAATTTTTCAAACTGAAAATTCAACAAGTACAGTCAAATATTCCATCATTTTAGTTGGAAATTCGTCTCTTCTCTTGTAAATTAATTTTTTTTAAATGAATATTCAACTATTCAATTTTTGGTTGAAAAATAATCTTTTTGTAGTTGAAAATTATTGTATTTTATTGAAAATTCCTAGTTTTTGATAGAAAATTAATCTTCTTGGTTGAAACTTCATCTTTTTTGTTAAAAATTCAACTATTGCAGTTGAAGATTTATCAGTTTAATTGGAAATGCAACTACTTGGATGAAAATTAAAAACCTTTATTAAAGATACATTTTTAGTTTTATGACTCATCATTTGAATTGACAATTCATCTCTTTGGTTGCAAATTTCACAATTTTGATGAAATGTCGTATTTTCTTATAAGAAATTAATTTTTTTAACTAAAAAATTTAACTATTTTATGAACATTCGTTTTATCGTTTTATTTTTTGGAAATTCACTTTTTAAAATGAAAATTCCACTTTTATTTCTGGTTGAAAATTTATCTTTTTTATTTGAAAATTCATGTATTTTGTTGGAAATTCGTTTTTATTTTTGATTAAAAATTAATTTTTCGAACTGGAAATTTAAATAATCCAATTCTTGTTGCACATCTATCGTTTTTAGTTGAAAATTCATTTTTTTTATTCAAAAGTTAAATTATTTGGATGATTATCCATTTTTCTCAGTGTAGGAAATGCTTTAATTTCTTAATATTTCAAGTCGAAATATATGAAGTCAATGAAGTCAATGAACTACTTGTTTATGGAGAAAAATGCAATAATACCAATATTTGTCTTCATGATCTTCTTTAAAAATTTTTCAAATATTTTGGTTTTCATTTTCAAATAAATAGTTGAATTTTCAACAAAATATTTACATTTTCAACCACAATAGATGAAATTTCAACAAAAGAGTTGTGTTTTCCAGTGGCGGATTTAGGTATTTGCCGCTCCTAGGCTAATAGAAGTTTGCCACCCTGAGGCTAACAGAAATTAAATACTACTACTTAAAAGTAAGAAAGACGAACATTATCGGCGATTATATTAAAATTCGTCAGATGAATGATATGTTTTTGACTTACTCAATAAATTACATAAGTGAGTTAAATAAAAAATAATATTTTCAGTCACTCTTTATGACAATTTTTTCCTTTGCGCCACTGGTGTTTTTAAACTAAAAAGTCGAATGATTCAGAAATCAGTTTTCTTTTTAACGCAAAAAGATTAAACACGAATAAAAAACAGTAGCTTTTTCAACAAAAAAGTTGTTTTTTGAAGCGAAATAGATGATTTTTTTTAAACAGTTCAATTTTCAACCAAGCAAAATAACTTCTTTACTGAATAAAAGAATTTTCAATCCATAAGGACGAATTTTCAAGAAAAAATTAGTGAAATTTTCCACATTATTAATAAAATAGTTGAATTTCCAACAAAATTATTAAATTTTCACTAAAATAGTTGCAGTTAACCAACTAGTTAAACTTTCAACATACAAAGATTATTTTTCAAACCAATAATAACAAGATGACTTTTTAAGTGAATTTTTAACAAAATATTTTAATTTTCAACAAAGTAATGAAATTTTCAACCAAATAGTAGAATTTTCAACCAAAATATATGAATTCTAAGATTAAGTTATAAGATTATCTATATTATAAAGACAAATACTTTAACTAAATATAATTAAGGTAAATTTTCTATTAAAAAGAATAAGAATTAAGTTCCAACCGAAAATATAGTTGGATTTCCTTATTGGGTTCTATTATTAATTCAGTTCGCGTATGAGCGAGAATATACGAGAAGTAAGGTGAAGAAGAAGTTTATTGAAAACAGGGGAAAAAGATGAATTCTTTAAAAAAGGGGAAAATAGGGAAATAGGAAAGAGAGTATGAAGTCTGCGTTATACCATAATTTTGGATACGTAAATTTTCTATGGGGTTGTTTTGTTAAAATGTTATGTAACGTAATTAACCTAGTTAACGTAATTACGTAGGATGTTTGCGCATCATACGGAGAAAAACGAAAGATCAGTCTGGCCATCTAGATGTGCAGACTGACTATATTTGAGGGTCAACTATAGAACAGCCTTCTGGAAGATTAAATCGACTATCTCTAGAAGGTTAAAACAAGAGTTTCAAATAGATCATCTCCGCGAGTTGATTTGACCATCTCGGATGGTCGACTCGACCATTACGAAGAGCCGAACTGATCATCACAGTTGGCCGAACTAATCATCACAGAGGGCTTACTGATCATCATAAGGGTTCGATTTGATCATCTCAGACAGTCCACTTGATCCCCTTGGACAGTCGATTTGGCCATCTTAGAGGGTCGATTTGATTATTCTATATACTCTATATATGTTTTCCTTTTCCTACCTACGTTACATATATATCATAAAATTAGGTGGAACCTACAAAACCTGCAAATTTATATGAAGTTCATAAATTCTGAAAGCATTTTTTATTATTTGTAGACAGCGACAGGTCATCTGCTCCTCCGTGAATGGTTGAAATGAGTGAAAACAAATTGATCGTATTGACTATCCCGGAAGGATACCGTGATTACCCTGATAGTGAGCCTGATCTTATAACAGTCGGACTAGCTATAAAATGAGAGTCTTTCTGACTACGTCGATAAAATTATAGAAGGCCCTTTCCACCGTCTAAAAGAACGGACTGACTCTCTAAATTTTGACTCTCTAACTTTAACAATCCATTTTTCTCCGTGCAGCCAGTTTCAGGTCGTAGTTTAGGATCAATGTGCTGTCTTTTGCTTATGGATGAAAACCTTACTTGGAAGTAAGTTTGAAAAAACCATGATGAAAAATGAAAGAAGGAAGGAATGAATGAACGGTGCAGGGCACTGAAGACAATGCTACCACCGATTACAAATTTTACGAAGCTCCATGGCATCGGATTAAAGAGAGCCCAGACGAGGAATGCAATTTCCTGCTGTACTCTGGAACATTGCCGCGATGGTAACAGGGGTGCGGGTGTATTTGCCGGATTCACGGGTTGGTGGAGTCAATACTTTTTCCGGTCATCGTCGCCAACTCGGTTAATTCGAGGGCTGTATCGTTTTATGGTGATTGCGAGATGCAGGGGCAACACTTAAATGTGCAAGGGAGGAACTTTCGGCTGAGATCTCTACCGATCGATATTGCGATAACAAGACATAATAAGGGACCAAAAATTAGCGGGTTGAAATCCTGGGCTAGGTCTGCGCAAACGAATTTTTTATCATGAATCATTCTAAGACATACCAAACTGGTTTAAATGAGCTCGGAGATGAATAATAAAGTCAACGCACCCTCATTTATTGATCTAAACCACCCTTAACGACTTCGGCCCACCCTTACGCGAACTATTAAGTCCCATTCGTCATAATAGAGTACAGCCATTGAGATCAGTCTTAAATTCGTCTTTCGACACCCTGAACAACATATCAAAAAATATAAATAAATGGTAGACAGGGAAAACTCCCTGCGCAAAGAAAACCAAATACCCTTAACAAAAACAAATCGCTCTAATAGAGTGTTTCCATTCAGGATGGTCATAAAATGTCTTTGAACTCCTGAACTTTTGCGATAATGTTTCATTAAGGGTGTTTAATATTTTTGGCGTAGACAGTTTTCCTCTTAGATTTTTTTTATATTCGGGCAGTTGAAAGATGCATTTGAGGACGAGTCTCAATAGGCACGATGAGACGATATTTGACAACTCTTTTTTAGCGATGCCACAATTTACCAACTATTTTGCCCAAAATGCCACTATTTTTTTGTAATTGGCCACTTATGCC
This sequence comes from Andricus curvator, assembly GCA_932195095.1. NCBI lineage: Eukaryota > Metazoa > Arthropoda > Insecta > Hymenoptera > Cynipidae > Andricus > Andricus curvator. The sequence continues at coordinate 566,333 of CAKNYM010052960.1, read as the reverse complement.
ACTTTGTTGAACTTCTTCGTTAGAATGGCTAAAATAAAATATCCGCTATCTCAAAAATCGAAATTTCAAACAATTTCAAGATTTCAAATATTTGAAGCCAAAGATTTCAAAACATCTTTAAGGAATTCTAAAATTTGGATGATATTTCGAAGATATAAATAAATTCCATGTGGTTCCAAAGCATTTTAACTGATTCCAGGAGATTGAAAGGATTGTGTAGGGTTTGAAAACTTTCAGGGTATTTAAAAAGATTACAAGGGATTTCAAAAAATTTCAAATATTTCATAGGATTTCAAAGAATTCAAAACATTTCGAGGGAGTTCAAAATTTTTTACGACATTTCAAAGGCTTCAACAGATTCCAAAAGGGTTCCAAAGTATTTGAGCTAATTCCAGGTTTTAGAGTATTTTAAAATATTCCTAAGCATTTCAGGGAATTGGAAAGATTTCAAAGATTTCAAAAACGTCTAGGGATTTCTTAAATTTTCACGTGATTTTAAAGATTTTAACAGATTTTAATGGGTTTCAAAAGATTTCAACTGATTTCGGGGATTTGAAAGGATTTTATAGCCTTTCAAAACTTTCAGAGTATTCTAAAAGATTCCAAAGGATTTCAGAGAATTTTAAATATTTTCAGAGATTTCAATGATTTCAAAACATTTCGAGAGATTGCTAGAATTTTTACGATGAATTCGAAGATTGCAATAGATTCCGAGGGGTTTCAAAGGATTTTCACTGATTCCAGGGATTTAAAAGGATTGTATAGGGTTTTAAAGCTTTTAGAGTATTTTAAATCATTCCAAGGGATTTCAGAGAATTTTGAGGAATTTTAAAAGATATCAAGAAGTTTCATCGATATTTTTTAAGGATTTTTAAAAGAGATTAATGATTCAAAGATGTTGTACGGGTTTTCAAAAGATTTCTGGGGATTTTACCAGATTTACGGGTATTTAAAAATTTCAAAGAATTTTGAAAAATATAGTGTATTTTACAAGAGTCCGAAGAATTTCAAGAGATTTCAAAGAATTCGGTAGGATTATAGAAACTTTTAAGAGATTCGAAAATTTCTGAGGAATTATAAATAGTTTGCGTAAGATTTCAGAAGATTTTAAAGATTTTGAAGATTTCAAGGAATTTTACAAGATTTGAGGGATTCCTAGAACTTCAAAAGAAATTGAAAGATTCCATAAAATTATAAGTAAATTATATGGATTCCGAAAGATTAAGAAAAAATTGGAGAGTTTTCCAAGATTTGAGAGTATTGTGACAAAATTTGAGGATTTTTGATAGATTGCAGTCGACTTTGATGGATTTCAAAGCATTCAAGGAATTTAGAAGCTTTTAAGATATGTTAAAATATTTCAACATATTTCAAAAAGCTTTATCAGATTTTGTGCGATTGCAGAAGATTTCAAGGATATCCTTATTTTTCAAGGAATTTTGAAAGATATTAGAGATTTTAAGATGTTTGAGGGGATTTTACTCGATTTTTGTGCGACTATTTAGGAAATTTAGGGTGTTTGAAATTCCAGAATGTTAAAAATTTTTGTAAGAATTTCGTAGGATTTTTTAATGAAATTTCACTTATCACCTTATCTAAGAACAATGATGTCTGATATTGTTTGATAGTGTACATTTTTTAAGTTGAAAACAAATGAAATCAAATAGTTTCAAATTTATTCTCACAAAAATGAAAAAATTCATATTTCCTTAATATTGTCGATCTATTTTAAATTGATTACCATTCAAAAATTCATTATTTTGAATTGAAAGCATTTGAAAATCTAAAGTTTAATAATTATAAATTGAAATTCTATAAATTTTTTAGTTTTGAATTCAAATCGTTGAAATTGTACAATTTTAAAAGGTATCCTGGTTGAAACATTTGAAATTGAAACCCTAAAAGATTTATATAAAGAATTTTAAGGAGTTGAGGGGATATTTTTAAATATTCCAAATAGTTTAACAAATTGTTCGTTAGTTTTACGGAAAATTCCACAATACTAGTCAGTGCCTCAAATGATTTCAAGATATTCCAGCGCTTTCTGGAGATCTGTATGGAATAAGTGAAATGAAATTTCAAGGAACTTCTAGGGTTCTATAAGGATTCCTACGAATTTCCGGGATTTTATAGATTTCAAGGGATTTCGCCATATTGAGGGGATTCATAGGATTCAAAAGAAATTATAAAATTTCAAGGGATTCCTACGGATTTCTATGAATTTCCGGGATTTTAGAGATTTCAAGGGATTTCACCATATTGAAGGAATTCATAGAATTAAAAATATATATACAATTTCAAGGGATTTCTACAGATTTGAAGTAATTTTGAAGATTTCAAGGGATTTAAAAAGAGTTTACCAGAAATGTTCAGAGGATCTCAACAGTTGTCAGGAGATATAAAGGATTTCAACAGATTTCGAAGCCTTTAGGGCATTTTAAAACAATTGAAGGGATTTCCTGCGATTTTATTTTTGCACTTTTTTCAAAATGCTTGCTACTATTAACACTATTCTGAATTTCTCAAATGAGTCTGCCTGGGTAGTGTGGGCCGGGGCAAGCCCGATAGCGGGGGCAACAGCGACTTTGCAAATGAGATTGTTATTTATCAATCATTTTAATTCTTCTTTGCATCAAATAATCTATTTCATTAAAGAAATGGTGTTTTAATATGAAATTTTGAAAATTATGCAGAACACAGTTTTGATAACTAAAGAATGGAAGATTCGCTTGCATGAATATAACATTTGCAATATTAATTGACATAAGAAACAGCATGAAAATTTTATCTTTTGGTAGATAAAATATTATTCAATCAAGCACTAAGTATTAAGTGAGTCGATAATACGAATGAACTTTAACTTTAAAATAAAATGCGTGTAAAATATACAAAATTCATTCTGTTTCTTAACGACCTAGCAGAATGTCAAAGAATAAGAAGTCATACCACAGCTATCACTATTTTTAATAAAAATACTTTTTTTTTCTTGCTGCATATTTTTAAAAGTCACTTTTTCAATACATAAAATACCACAGAATCAAAACATCAAATTTCTACATATTGAGATATTTCTATTTCATAAAAAAACCATCATCGGTCTTGCTACGGCATGCGGGGTAAGTCCGGCGAAATACATCTTGTTAGAAATAATTGAATTCATAAATTATTATTTGATTAAGGTAATTCATACCGTCAAACGGGGTAATTTCGAATATGTGTAGTGACTTCGGAAATTCCTAAATTGATAGTTTAAGTCATTTGAGGGGGTTTTAACTAGAATCTAGAATCGGTTAAAGCTTGAACTGGTTCCAGATTCTGGTGAAAACCCCCTTAAGTAGTTTAAACTATCAATTTAGGAATGTCCGAATTCACTCCACACATCCCAAATTACCCTATTTGACGGTACGTATGTAAATAAAGAAAAAATGATCAATTCCATGTCTTATTAACTTTTTATAGAGCAGTGAATGTTAACCCATCGGTCTTGCCCCGGTCTACCCTTTAGGTACCGCAGAATGAAAATTAGGCCAAATGAACTTTCGGTCAGTTGAGAACCAACCGTGATCGTAGTTATTTTGTCAAAGCACGTCGGATCGACTTAATCGCAGGTCGAAAGAGCAAAGGAATTACCGATGGGGTTTGACACCCTTAAGTTTGGAACAAGCCACGAATACCACAAGTCTAACGATTTAGAACTTGGACAACAATTCTCTGCGAGTGATATCACTTCCTTGACGAGTTCAGATTGTTCTGGTTCCTCCAATATTGAAGGTATATTAAAGGTTATCCCCAAAGGAAAATTGGTCAGAAATTTGTATCATCTAAATTACTATTAGGTGCTTCACTTGGCACTACTGTGATTTTATTTCTTGTTTGTACTATTATTTTATGTTTACTCAGGGCTGACACAAAGTCACTTAAGTCACCTTTAGTCACTTGTTTCTCAAGTCACTTTTGAGTCACCTTTTAGGGTCCGTCCATCCGTCAATCGTAGTTTTTTCCAAGGAGGGGCAGTGAAGGGAAAATTTTAAAAGGGCAAGTGGGGGAAATGAAGAGAGGGGTGCAGGGGAAGTGTGGGGAAATGAGGAGAGGAAAAGTAGGGGATGTGAAGGGAAATTAATATAGGGAAAGTAGCGGAAATAAGGGGAAATGAGACATGAGTAGGTGAAATGAGTGTAGGGAAAGTAACGGACGTGAAGGTTTAGGCGAATAAGGAAAGTATCGCAGTAGTAGAGAAAATGAGGGTAGTGGATGTGAGGAGAAATGAGAAGTGGGGAAGTAAGAGGAAGTTAAGGTAGGGAAAGTAGAGAAAGTGAGGGAAAATTAGGATAGGGGAAGTAGAGGAAGTGAGGGTATATTTGGATAGGGGCAGTGTGGTAGTGAGTATAAGTAAGGGGAACCGATTAGAAAAGAGCGTGCTTAGGGGAAGGAAAGTGACAGCTGGAAAAGGAAAGTGGGGGGAGTGAAGTGTGAACTGGAGAAGCGTGGAGAGGGGGAAGAAGAGTAGGAAGAAGTGGCGGAAGAGGGGAAGCGATGGGTGAACCGAGGGGAGGGGAATTATGGGAGAGTGAGTTTTGAGAAAGAGTCACTCTAGTCACTTTTTTTAAGGAAAAGGTAACTTCAATCTATCTCATTTTAGATTTTATCTTTCAAAAAAGTAAAATTTAATTAAGCTATTATGAAACCTAAAACTATGGTAGAAAATGCTATTCCATATCAGACTTCACAATCTTTCCCCTAATCCCCTCTTCTTCCTTTTAACAAAAATCCTCTTTTTACCCCTAGTTTCGAGTACCTTCCATTCTTTTTTTTTGTCTGCTTACATGCAAACCTAATTAATAAAACCTAATACGAAAATCCAACTATTTTTAGTTAAAAGTTAATTCTTTTTGGTGGGAAAGTCTACTGTATTGTATTTTTGATTTAGAATTAATCTTTTTTGTGTGAAAGTTTCATTATTTGGTTGAATATTTAATTTTTCTCTTTGTTGAAAATTTTGTCTATATTGTTGAAAATTTTTCTTCGTATCCATTTTCGTGTTTTTGGATAGACAATTTCATTTATTTTTTTTAGTAGGAAAGTCATCTTTCTTGGCTGAAAATGAACTTTTCCGTCATAAATTTAAGTGTTTAAAAAAATCATCTTTTCAGTTTGAAAATTCAACTGTTTGGTTGAAAATTAATTCTTTAAGATTAAAAGTCACATTTTTTATCAAACATTTCACTTTTTAGCTTGAAAATTAGACTTTATCGTTAAAAATTCATATTTTTTGGTAGAAAATACATCATTTTTGGTCAAAAAATCATCTGCATTAATTAAGAATCATATTTTTTATTTAAAATTTCTTATTTTGAGATTAAAAGTCCAGAATTCTCGATACCATTTGACTTTTTAGTTCAAAAAATCTACTCTTCTGATGTAAATTTATCACTTTTTGTAGAAAATTAATCCTTTTTGATTGAAAATTCAACTTTTTAGTTGAAAAGTTAGCTTTCTTGATCAAAAGGTAACTTTCATGTTAAAAATTCATCTTTTTTTCTGGTAAAAATTTCGTCCTTTTTAATTAACAATGCAAATATTTTGTTGATAATTAATAATCTGTTTTGGTTGAGGATTCCATTATTTTGTTGAAAGCTCATTTTTTCGTTGATGATCCATCATTTTAGTCGAAAATTCATCTCTTCGGTTGTAAGTTGAACTATTATGTTGAAACTAATTTTCAAAATTAATTTTTCTTATCTTAAAATGTAACTGTTCCATTTCTGATTACAAAATTTATTTATATTTGCAGGAACTTGAACTATTTGGTTGAAAATTCGTGTACTGTGTTGAAAGTTTGTCTTTTTCGGTAAAAAATCAATCTTCTTGGTTAAAATTTATTCTTTTTGATTGAAAATTCGTATTTTTTTGTGTAAAATATGTATCTTCGTAGTTAAAAATAGAAATTTCGTCGCGATAATTTATATTTTTTGGTTGAAAATTCAACTACTTGTTAAAAACTAATTTTTTGGGGTAAAGATTCATTTATATAGTTGAAAATTCATCCCCCTGTTAAAAAATTTTACAATTTCGTTGAAAGTTCTTTTTCTTTGTTTGAAAATTAATGGTTTTAACTAAACATTTAACTATTTCATTTTTAGGTTACAAATTATATTTTTTAGTAGAAAATTCAATTTTTTTGTTGAGGATTCATATATTTTGTCAAAAAATCCTTTTTTAGTAGAAAAGTAATTTTCTTAGTTCAAATTGATCTTTTTGGTTAAAAATTCATCTATTTTGTTGAAATTGTCATATTTTTACTTCAAAGGCTAGGAATTTAAAGCGTTGCATATTCAATTCAATATGGTACCGACATTAATTTTATTTGAAACCATTTATTCTCCTATTATATTCCATTCAGCCTGTTTTGAGAGCATTTTAGGTTGTGAAGTCTGCAATATAAAAATTTTAATTATTTTAAATAATAGTTTTCTGGTTTTCTACATTTACCATTTGTCTGAAAATTACTTGTAAAATTTATTCTAGCAATTATGACCTTGGTTTTACCCCCTAAAGTCAGAAATGGAAGATTTTAGTAGATAAGTGTTTTTATTGACATAAAATAATAAAAATTAAATAATAAAAAAATAGAATAAAACTATTAAACAGCAATTCGGCGTTTCAAAGTTGTGTTTTACGCAAAAAATTGTTACAATTAACGTTCCTCTGGTACTCATTGCTCTCGATTCCTCTGAAGGCCTGGATGTCTGTGATCCAGAGGAATATATTATTATTATTATTATTATACCATTAAGCCATTTCCCTTTCGGGGTAGGCGTGACTTGCTCGGTTGGAGAATAGTAGTGTGCATATGGGTATATAGGTATAAGGTAGGTATGAATATAGGTATGAGATGGATAGGTATATAAGTGTTAGGTATATATATTTTAGATTGATCTGGAATTCTCGTGTTATTTATTTAAATGACACGTTTACTCCGCAACACTGCTCCGACCCAGGTTGCTGATCAATCTCTCTAGCGATCACCCCAAGTGAAGAGCCTCACAAAATTGTTATGTATGGTTCTCCACTTGGGCCCATTAGTATCCAAGATCTTTGTTTCAGGCTTCATTCATTCTACTGTCACTCTGTTTACAAACTATTTGTCGCCACACTTTTCTGTCCTGGCATACTACTCTAGCTTCCTTCACGTCCATGCATTTTTTCATGCAAGCTCTTGTGTTTCTATGGCTTCTTATGTCTCTACGGATTAATGTCTCATTTACAGATTCTAACCATTCTTTCGGCGGTCTACCTCTGGGCATTCTGCCATTTACTTTACCTTTATACACTTGTTTGGTCAGTCGTTCATCTTTCATTCTTTCAAGATGTCCGAACCATCTTAACTGATTTCTTTCCCATGTGTCAACTATTGTCTCTTTTGCACCACATTCTTTGAGGATTGTCTCGTTTCGGACTTTGTCCATTAGTGTTTTCCCGCATATTATGCGCAGAGGTTTCATGCCGATCGCGTTAATTTTACTCCTGTCCTTTTCTTGACATGTCCATGTCTCGCTACCGTATAGTACAGTCGGTACGAATATAGAATTGTGTATGGCCATTTTAGCTTTTTTTGATATGTTTTTATTTGTTAGGATGGACCCTGCTCTACCGATAACCTGTTTACCCTTATTTATGCGCCTATCTAACTCCCCATCTATTTTTCCGTCGCTAGTGAATAGACTACCTAGATATACGTACTTGTCAACTTGTTCTAATCTTTCATCATTTAGGACAATGTTGCACATTGTTTTCTCACTCTTTCCCTCAAACACCATGATTTTTGTTTTATTTACGTTAATTTTGAGTCCCATGTCCTTCATGCTTGTATGAAGTTTATTCAACATTCTTTGCAAGTCCTCGACTGATTCTGCCATAACAATCTTGTCATCTGCGAAAGCTAACCCACGTACCTTAACTGTTTGGAGATCTACACCTTCTTCGTCGAAGAGTGCAGTTCTTAGACACTTATCCATGAATATGATAAATAGCCACGAGGACATAACGCATCCTTGTTTCACGCCTTGCGTAATATCGAACCAGTCACTCAGTTTCCCGTTTACCCTTACGCTCGCTTTACTACCTGTATATATTGTTTTTATTGCTTGCAGGAGCCCTCCATTTACTCCGTATTCTTTAAGAACTTCCCAAAGTTTACTTCTATTTACCGTGTCAAATGCTTTTTCTAGGTCAATAAATGCACAGAAAACTTTCTTTCCTACTCTCAAGCTTTTTTCTGTGATTTGTCTTAGGCTAAATATCTGATCTGTACATGATCTTCCTGGCATAAATCCACTTTGGACTTCCCATATTTTTTCTTCTGTGATTTCCATTACCCTACGAATAAGTATTTTTGAGTATATTTTACTTACGGTACTTAGTAGGCTGATACCTCTGTAATTACTGCAGTTGTTTTTATCTCCCTTTCTTTTGTATATTGGTACGATAATCGCTTTTTTCCAATCGTCTGGGACTTTCCCCGTCTCGATACATAAATTTATTAATTCGCACAACCTGTGAGGTATGTACTCGCCACCGTATTTGAGCATTTCAGCACTAATACTGTCTATGCCAGCAGCCTTACCGTTTTTCAAGTTCTTAATTATGTCTCGGACCTCAGTGACACAGACTTTTTCAATTGGGTTTTCTAATGCATTATGTTCTATGTCGCAGTTTTGTTGTCCTATATCTTCACCTCCTAATAGTTCTTTAAAAGAGTCTTTTAAAGCGTCTACTATCCCGTCTATATCATATAGCATTTCACCTTTGCTGTTTCTCATGCTAGCAAACTCTGTACTTTTACTTTCCTTCAACTGTTTATATAGTAGTTTCATTATTCCTCCAAAACCGTTTTGTATTTTGTTCTCTTCTTCTGTTCTGATTTTTTCTTTACTCTCCTTGACTAGCCGTTTCATTTTCCTCTTTTTGTCTTTGTAATCATTTTTGAGTCTATTTCTCTCCTCATCGCTAAGACCTGTCATGTTTAATGTTCTCTTGTGCGCTTTTTTCTTTTCTCGCTGGGCTGCTTGAATTTCATCATTCCACCATGCATCACCAGACTTTCTTCCTACCACTGCCGTACCACACACTTCAATTGCCGTTTTAACAATGGTATCCCGTAATAAAGCCCACGCGCCCTCTATATCTTTATTGCTCGTATGCGTTTCCCAAGTTGCCCTATCTATGCGTTCGCTTAACTTATTTTGAAACTCTATTCGCACTTCCGGTTTCTGTAAATTTTCAATCTTTATTCGAGTTTGTTTCGTTTTTTCTGTTCTCTTTCTTTTCCATCCCCGGCCTAAGTTTATTTTAGAGATTAAAAGATAATGATCGGTATTGCATTCGGAACCCCTCATGACTCTTGTATCTTTGACTAGTTCTCTTAGTCTTTCATCCGCAATAACGAAGTCAATTACACTGCGATTATTTCCTTTACACCAAGTGTACGTGTGGATCATTTTATGTCGAAACCAAGTATTGGTAATAAATAGGCCCTTTTCTAAGCATAAGCTAACTAATTTTTCCCCGTTATAATTTTTTCTTGGATCCCCAAATTTACCTAGTACCCTTTCTGTATCTGTATCCTGACGTTGAACGCCGACCCATCCGTTCATATCTCCTAGCAGAATTATTCTTTCACCTGGATCGCAAGTACTTATTGTGTCATTTAAAGTGTCCCAGAAAGCGTCTTTGACTTCTCGCGGCTCACTGTCAACTGGGGCGTAGCACGCTATGATAAATAACCTTCTGAGTCCTACCTTCATTCTAGCCCACAACAATCTGGGAGATACAAAATCATGATCTTTGAGATGCTGTCTTGCTTTTTTATTCATAATTAAACCGATCCCTTGACTACGATTTGATTCACTACCTACTCCTGACCATATTTCAAAACCGCCTTTTAACACCCCATTTTCTATGTTTCTACTTTCGCAACCCTTTTTCTTCGTCTCAGGTACACATAAAATATCTAGTTTCCTTGCGTGCATAGTTTCTCGTAGTTCTCTTATTTTAAGGTCATTCACTCCTCTAGCATTCCATACACCCAGTCTCCATTCATCGCCTGAAATTCGACCTTTACGTTTACCGTGTGTATGCATTTTGTCGATCCAAGTTTCAGTCCATTCCGAGGCTACTTTATTGTTTGTATTATTCATGTTTAGATTGTACACCCAACTATCACCTTTATGCGCGAAAATTTGTTTTGCGAGCCGAAATCATGTCCAAGTTAAGTGATTATTCGTCGTACGGTGGATAGTCTATCTGTAACGTCAGTCCCACCAATACTTCTGTTACTGTGTGTGTGGGGGGGGGGGGGAGGTGAGGACAGAGAAAGGAAACCGAGAGTCTCAATTGGTTGGTGATTTATGCTGAGAAGGTTACCAGCCTTCAGCAGCATTGTATTTGATAGGAGTTAATATGTGCCCAAGTTATTCCGTTGCATTAGTGCAAACTAAACACGAATTACAGGTCTTTAAATGAAAATAACTTTTTTTTTAAAACTATTTACCCTGTGAAATGATCATTTCGGGAGAATCACCCATTTTGGAAAAATACTCTCTTAAAATGAACGAGTGATATTTCACTGGTTGAAACTGCCAGAAGTGTGTCACTGACAATCGGTCTATATAATATCACTAGCTCGCTCAGTGGGATTCTGTCTCTGGTTTAATCAGTGAGATTCGCTGGATCATCAGTACCACCAGCTGGTCGTACGCGTTTTTGTCCGTCAGCTGGTTAGGTATGACACTTGTCATTCACTACTTTTGTGCTAACCAGTCAACTGAAGGTTCATGTCGTAGCCGCGTGGAGCGTTCTATCACTGGTTGAATCTGCCATTTGACGTCACTGGTATATTCAGTAACGCTGTTTTAGTTGAGTCACAAACTGGTTTTTCCATTAAATATCGGAAAATTACTGGTTCACCAGTGATAATTCAAAATACTGGTTCACCAGTGATAATTTAAAATACTGGTTCACCAGTGATAATTCAAAATACTGGTTCACCAGTGATAA
>CAKNYM010052960.1:484706-555268 GCA_932195095.1 Andricus curvator | reverse complement strand
TAATTCAAAATACTGGTTCACCAGTGATAATTCAAAATACTGGTTCAACCAGTGATAATGTCACTGCTTCAGTTTCAGAGAGTACTGCCCCCAGACATCTCCTCAGAATCCTCATATTTCACCAAAAACCTTTATTGTCTTTCCGCAACGGACATGTTGAAGCTAAAATTTCAGTTTATTTCTATAGATATGAAAGCAGATACTGAGTTTGAAACAAAACATGTCGAGAAGCAACTTCGGTTATAGAAACTGTGAGCAACTGGAGACTAGGATGAAAAGTTATCGTCTAACTTTTGCTGTTATGCATTTCGATTCGACGTCGAATTCAGTGACTATTTCACGCTGGTTGATTTTCCCGCTCGGATCATACGAATTCTCAATCCTCTGGGGTGACGTCATGTGTTAGATGTTGTATTTGACGAGTCTCATGGTTATCAGCTCTCTTTATTTGAATTAGTGACGTACTTCCAACTATTTCAATCAGAGAATTATCACTGGATTGAATTTAGAGAGAGAGAGCATCGGCACAATTGGAAACGCTTCGAATTTAAAAGCAACTAAGCAGTATCAATTTAAGGTCTTTAAGGTTCAAAGTTCAACGTTTGGAAAGGCTTCTAATTCTGAGTTGATTGAAGAGAAATTTCAGTTCAAAGTAGTCTCACATAAATGAGTTTTTATACAATTTAATAACAATTCAAAGATAATGTTAAATATTTTTTATTTTATTGCTCTGAAAACAATTTGATACTTGATTGGATTAGAAACCCTATATTGTTGATGAATCGTGGGTAATAACTCAACAAAAGTATGAATTATGGTTGCTAAAACAGAGTACCCAATGGACAGGCAAGACCGGAAAATGATGGTGAATTCATTTTTTTACCCGGAATTTTTGTAATGTCTAGTTTTAGTATAGAAAAAATTCTAGTTGTGCAATTCAGAATGTTTAAAATGTTTAAATGTTCAAAGAGGGCCTCAGTATTTGGAGAATTATTTATTCATAGCCTTCAAAATTGAATAATTTTAGGTAGAAATATCATTAACTGAATAATTAAAAATCAATAACGTTCAAAATCCACCACTTGTGACATAAGCCCTTCTAGATTTAACTTTATTTCAAATAGAAACCCTTAAACTAAGAGCAATTTTAAATTTAAAGCCTTCAGTATTAAACCAAATTCAATCTTTAAAATTTTTTTAATTAATTCCTCTAATATTTGTCAAATTTACTTGAAATGTAATAATTTTTTATTAAAACATTTAAAACTTGAGTGGCCCGAAGTTTCAGGACTAGAAATGAGAGCCCTACAATACTTAATTATTTAATTTCATAAAAATTTAGTAAAAATTTAATTATTATTGTTTCCAATTTTAAGACAATTCAAAATTGAATACTTGCAGATTAAAATTGTCAAAATTGGACCATTTTGAATTAGCAGCGCTTTAAAATGAGCAACGAATGTAAACGTTGAAAATGGTACAATTTCTAATTAATCCAATTCAGAATTATAACCTCATATTTCTAATTGAAAGATACAATTTTAAATTGAAAGCATTCAAATTGGAATGACTTGAATTTACAGTAAGATTCATTTGAATTTATCTTCAAATGCTATCGAATTTTGATTTTCCTATACATACATACATACATTGATTAGCAGTTCGAACTCGAAAGTTCATTGCCTCAGTACCCGATTCGGGTAGTGTTTTTAGGTGGATATTTACTACCAATGTGGGCCCACCACACCCACGACGGGCCAACAGCACGCAGTATTCCTGAACGGTCACCCATCCAAGTACTAACCGCGCCCAACAATGCTTAACTTCAGTGATCTTACGAGAACTGGTGTTTTCATAAAATTATTATTATTATTATTATTTACATAAAATTATTCAATTTTGTGTGTTTTAATTTCAAATCGACTCGGTTTGAAACATTTCAATATAAAATTTGTTTGTTTAAAATCCACGAAATTTTTAAAGATCAAACAACTACACTTTTCCCAAAAATTTTGAACCTTTCTGTTGGACATTCTCTTTATAATAATTTATTATATTAGTTTACAATATTTAATCATTCTTATTTCATGACCATAGAAAATGAAATTTTATTCGTAAATTGTTGTGTCCCCTATTTTGGAAATTTTAGAAATTTCAAGTTTTTCAAAATTTATATAATTTAAGTATTACACAGAAATGATAGAAAATTTTATTTTCGGGCATTTGCACTACAATCGCGAGTGGGAGCAAAAGGTTTCCAAAAAAGGTAAATAAGGACCACCCTAATGGGCCATCCATAAATTATGTTACACATTTTCTTTTGCCATTTTTTTCATTTTTCTACAGCTATATAAGTCCGGACACTTGAGTCTGTGACACCCTGTATAAAAAATTTATATATAATTTCATTATTAGAATTTTTTAATTCATTATGAATAATATAATTATAAATTTTACTGTTTTAAAGTGAAGAATTTTCAATTGCAAATATATATAATTGAATAAATCTCAATTTAAAATATTTAAAATTAAACTATTTTAAAAAAAGCATGCAAAGTTGCATTATTTTCTATTAAATACATTAAATATTGAAGAGTCTTTAATTTCAGGTCTTAAACATCGAAGAATTCAACAACTTTTATTTCAAAAAAACGTTCAACATTCCATAACTTAAAAATATATATCTTGAAAATTTAAAAATGTGTATTTCAGTATTTTCAAAATTAAAGAATTTTCAATGGTGACTCTTAACAAATCAAAGAACTTTGAATTGTAAATATTTGAAAGAAAAGTGTTTTTAATTTTAATAATTTACAATTAAAAATGCTGTAATTTTGATGATTAACTTTCGGAATTTCTTCAATTTAGAAGAGGCGAATTGAAAATTTGACTTTTCTTCTTCAAAATAATCCCAATTAAAGAAGTTTGATTTATACATTTATAAAATTCAAGAGCTTTCAATTGTAGATCTTCAAAATTAAACTTTTCAAAACAAAATTAAAAAATTATACCTTTCGAAATTATAAACATTAAGAATTAAAGAAACTTTTATTGCAAATCTTCAAAATTTGCATTTCATTTCCATTTCATCATATTTCCATTTCAAAAAGGTCTTAAAAAATTCATGATTCTTAACGATAGACATTAACCCAAACTATAAACATATAACATTAAAAAAGTTGGCGAATTTGTAATAGTGAATATCTTGAAAATTGATCAGTATCGAAAATGGGAAAGATGTAAAAGATTCAGAGTTTCAGAATCGTTTAAAATTTACTTTTTATTTTTATTGGAACAAAAAAAAACATATCTTTGGATTAGGAGAAATTTCTTTGCTCCTAATTCCTGCTGGAATAAAAGCTTATATTAAAATGAAAGTAATCCATATACAGATTACTAAAAGTCATTTTAAATTTAAATTAAAATCGTTTGAAAGGTGATGCAGCTATTTTAATATTTATTTTAATTTCGAATTACTGATTATTTTTATAGTACTTGAAGAATGATTGTGATCATAATGAATGCCAAGAAAAATCCAATAACATGATTGTAATTCTTTACTAAAGGTTTTCGATATTTTGACTTCCTGTTTAATCTGTCATCAAATTTAGAAAAGTAGATGACCAACTCATTAAATAGTTCAAAGCCAATAAGCCACATAAAATTTGAATTTTATATTTATTGTATTGTATTTATATATATTGTATTTATATTTAATTGTTTTACTGAACTTTAAGGTTATATCATATGTAACTGATCGTAAAATCCCCCCCCCCAAAAAAAAAGAGCTGTTACATAATATATGGATAGCCCCCAATATTTACACATACATTTCTGTTTGGTCGTAGTTTGGATCGCATGCACTATTTTTTTTATAAATAACTGTCCTATTGAAAAGAAGCGGTATCACTTCAATTAAATGTATTATCTCCTAGCAAATACGCTAAAACCAGATAAACTTTAGTTCAGAGAGGATTGAATATTATACTTCTCTCTATGTATTCCGCGATCTACAAATCTGAAATGATGTTCACCATCCGCGAATTATTTCATATCAAATTACACCTTCGTTACGTAGAAACTATTCACTCCAGTGATTATACTCGCAAACTCATATTTAATCAGCCACTATTTAAACAAAATTCATCCCCTTAATATTGCGTTTTCAGGTAGGGATCAGAGCGATCTCCGCGCAAGACATTTTAATATACATAGAAGGTGAAACCGACATTTGTCGTCGTAAGAAAATAATGTAGGAACCGTGACCGGAATGTCTGAAGGCAGTAGGACGATCGCGGCATACTAGCGGACACATTTTTAGCCCGACAGGGAAAATGGCTTCTTAGATCTCTCCCCCTGCCACAAATCCCACCCCCTTGGTGGATAAGGACCTCGTAAGGAGCGGCTTGTTCCTGCACAAATACGGCCATCCATTTTCCGAAAACGGTCGTTATATCTGGAGGAAAGACCCTCGGAATCGAGAGACTCGTACATATCCGTCGTGTAGGAGTGGAACGTTACACGGGGTCGATTTGACCGCCGACAACGTCCTCGTCGTTTCAGACAAGTTCGTGGACGTCTGCTTTCCGAGGGGTGGTTTACATTTTGCCTTTTCGCGGCGATGTGGCCGGTTTGTTTGGACCCTTGGAGGGAAGCCAAATAGGAATTGGCTATTGACCAAACCAATGGTACCTAAATTACCACAGCTCCCCGCGACCCCTTGTACCAAGAGGTGCTGGGGGCTCGTTACACCTCGTGTATTCGATTATCTACGTCGTGCTTTATTATGGGTTAATGTTGCGACAAACGTGCATCTGCTAAAATTCAGATAACTATTTGACTAGTGCAGAATCACCTCAGAGGATTCACAGTAGAAACGTAGGGATGTTGCAGGTAAAATTAGAACAATGTTTACTTTACCGTAGTTGTGATTCAAATATCACTCGGACTTGGGGTACAAAATGCCGAGTTTTTTTGTTTGCTTTGTTTTGCATTTCGTACCCCAAGTAGCCGATACGTTGTACCCCAAGTGGTCGGCACTTCGTTCCCTACGTCACGGGAAGGCATTACCTTTAGACATGGAGATAACTAAGAAATACGCTTGTTGCAGTGTAGCATCCATACTATATCATGGGAAATTCTTGTTGCAGCTAGTAGGGGAATGTCTTCAAGGTTGGACCATTGTGATTTTTTCCGTATTTTACCAGCCACACCTATTAGCCAGCGTGTCAACACTGCTTAAGGTAGTACCAAACTTTTACATGAGTTTGTCTATCTAAAGCTCGTTCGTGAAAAGTGTAGTGCTGACGTGTCGTTTTCCGAAACACAAAAAGTTTTTCATTAGTCTCTGAAAAAGGCTAATAACTCGAATCCAAAGAATGGAACCCTCAAGGTAAGTATTTGTTTGTGTCATGTACTTTATAATTAACAACGTGCTATGGGGGTCACTTCCTTTTATAATTCGTTTGGCTGCGGCGTGTCACAATGTGGTAATAATGCATGCTGTCAAGGTTGGGCCAATTTCGTCGTCAAGGTTGGACCATCCAAAATTTTTTTTTTTTTTAACGTAAATATTGTAACATAATAACAAAAATAACATTATATAAGTGGACATTTACCTTGAATCATAGGGGAAAAACGAATATGAATTGAAGTTAATAAATTTTCGATTTGTAACAGGAATTCCCGATATAAAGGAAAGAGCGAGAAGGGAAACATTAATTTGGAAAATGTAATTGACGCAATCAAAGCTGTTAAATTGGATGGATACACACTGAGGCGAGCTTCAACTGTGTTCAAAGTACCAAGATCAATTTTAAGGCGATGTGTCGAAAAAATATCGTCGCAGTACGAGAATATCTCTACAGTCGACGACAAAGATATTGAAAATACGATTAAACAGCTCTGTACATACGCTCATAAATTTTTTTTGCTTTATCTCTATGTAAAATTATGTGGAATTAATTAAAAAATAAAGAAATGCATTGCCCTTTTTCGTAGAAGATTTTTTTACAATTATTTTTGGGGGTGGTCCAACCTTGACTACATGGGCCAACCTTGACTACTTTTTTTTTTTTTTTTTATTCTTATTTTTCTTTCAGTCGAAGTAATTTCGTTCTAGGTCACAAAATTTGTAACATTTTAATCTAATTTTTGTGCTATATTGAAGTATGGTCGTGATTTCATTTTTGCACTAACATGGACATGAAATCTCGGAGACCGCTCACAGAAAAAACAAAATGTAATCTTCAAAGCAATTTCAGAGTAATCTTCACCCGCAATAAAAATTAACTTCACGTGTTAAGATTCGCCCACCACATTGAAAATGGCTACCATGTCAACTCTATTGAATCTTGTTTTGTTTCGATGCGACAAAATTCAACTTTATCTACTTGAAAATTTCCCGCAACAAAAATTCACTTCTGTTTTTTTTGTGCTGCATATATTTATATCTAATTAAATAAGTAAATAAGATAAAACTAATTTAAAATGTATAGTTCTCAATGCTTTTTTAGAATTATCACATTTTACGGGTAGTGAATCTGAACCTATTTATCTCCAGATGTTACCAGTTTTCAAATTTCCCTATGTAAAAACAAGCATTTGGGAGGTTTCGTGTGGATACCATCGTCTTCAACGATATTTATGGCCCTTTAATCATAATAAAAGAAAAGTACTTACAATTAAAAAGAAAAAATTAAAAACCCTTTAAATCCTGGAAATCATATTAAAATTCTTTAAATCATATGAAATTCCTATTGGTAAAGGAATCTGTATTATCATTAGAGAATAACAAAAATTTTCAACGTATTTTTCAGACTAGATCGAACTATGAATTAAAAATTATTTTAATTAATTTTTTCTGAAAAAAGATCTTCTTTCGCTCCGCTGGGATTCGAACCACAGAACTTCTGATTTTCGGTCAGGTGCTTTCCCATTAAGCTACTACAGAGATCGAGAGAAGAAACCTTTTTCAGAAATACACGCATTATTATGCTAGATGGCACAAATCAAATTTTTCAAGAAATATGTATTATCATTAGAGAATAAGAGAAATTTTTAACGTCTTTTGCAGACTTTTCTTATCTCTTTTTCGCATCTCTTTTCAGAAAAAATTAATTCCTATTGGTACCTCTATAAACATTATAAAATTACTTCAAATTTTTACAATCCATTGAAATTCAATAAAATCATTTTAAAACCCCGTAGCATTCTATGGAATCTAATGATATTTCCTGAAATCCTGGAAAATTAACTGAAATAATAATAATAATCCTAGAAAATCCTTTAATTGTTGTGAAATTCCTTGCCATTCATATAAATAATATAAAATGTTCAGAATTTTTAATATCTATTGAAATCAGTCATTAAAATTCTCTGAAGTCCCTTGAAATCATTAAAAATACCCTAAAAGCTTTTAAATTTTATAAAATCTTTTGAATTCCTGATGAAGTTTAGGAAATTCTTTGCAATCCCATCAATTTTGCTTTAATCTCTGAAAAGCCCTTGAAATATTTAAAATCATATCAAATCCCTTAATTAATTAGGCTTTTCTTAAAGCAATTAAAATCCTTGAAATTCTATGAGTGCCCTTGAATGTTGTTAAAATGATTTGCAATTCTTTAAATCTCTTGAAATCTGTTGAAATTCTTTTGAATTCCAGGAAATCTTTGAAATCCTTAAAATATTTGGTGAATCCTTTTTCAACCAAGAAAAAAGAACCCAAGTTAGATAAAATTGTTTAATGAATTGATTAATTGAAAAAAAAATTGGAAAAACTCACGGTCTTTGTGTTTTTCCACAATCATATAAATAAAAATATATTTTCAAAAATACTCATAATTGAAAAAGTTAAAAAATAACTAAAGAAATTTAAAAAAAATGAAAAAAATGAAAAATAGTGAGGCTGAAAGCTTCCAAATTCTAACGATATCATTACAGAAGCAAATTTAGTGGCAAAAATCATTAAAAATAATTAACTATGCAAAAGTAAATAAATCAATTACCAAGCAAACATTTTCCGAATGGAAAAAATGTAACCACACCACGAAAGTTTACGAAGGAGTTATAAAAGGGACTGAAGGAGAAAACGCCCCAGTTGCGGTTACATTTTTTCAATTTGGAAAATTTTTGCTTCATAATTTATTTATTCATTTTTGCTTACCTAATTATTTTAAATGATTTTCCTGTTAAAATCGGTTCCGCAAGTTTATCGTCGAAATTTGGGAGTTTTCATCTTTATTATTTACAATTTTTCACAATTTTTTATAAATTATATTTGTATTCCTTAACTCTTTAAAATATAAGTATTTTTAAATATATGTTTTTATTTACATGATTGTGAAGAACATATTATATTTAGTTTTTAGTTATTTTTAAAATAATTTTTTTAGTTTATTCTTGTAGAATTTATTTCAGTCGAACTTTTGGTTTGTTATTTGTTGAGATCACGTGTAACCGGGTTTTCTTCTTCAGTTTTTTGAATATATTCTGTTCAAATTTTAAATTTAGGCATTATTTAAATTTTGTGTTCAGTACTTGTTAATTGTTTTTGTAGAATATTCACATATAAACAAACATCGATAGAGTTATAAAATAAATTTCATGAAAGTGCCATTGTCGAACCTAAAAAAAACTTCGGCATTTGAAAACTATATTACATGCACAGAGTCATCGTAAACAGTTATTTGTAATAGGTATTAACAAATAATGTTAGACAGTGTTTACTTTATGAAAACCATAGAGGTTAAGGCGATTAAATTCAGGATTGAGAAAAAAATGTCTGAATTGTTCAATAAAAACCATCTGAAATCAAGCAATTCTGAATCCAAGGATACTATCACTTTTATCCTACAAATTTTTTGTCAATAGCCAGAGGTTTTTCGTTTTTTTTCTTGGTTTTTTAACAGGGTTTTTCGGC
Organism: Andricus curvator; assembly: GCA_932195095.1. Lineage (NCBI taxonomy): Eukaryota > Metazoa > Arthropoda > Insecta > Hymenoptera > Cynipidae > Andricus > Andricus curvator. The sequence goes on along the minus strand of CAKNYM010052960.1, from coordinate 546,348 downwards.
CTCCTTTTTCAAGCACCACATTTCACCGGTTCCAAGAAAGCGGTCGACGTTAGGAAAAATATGAAAAAATTTCCAGATATTCTGTCAGCATTCTTTAATGCAATACATTTTTCAAAATTCTGAAATATTAAATAATTTACCGTTTATGGGGATTTATTTACAAATACTATATCTTGAGAACGATTGAAGATAGGAAGCCGTTTATTGGTTTCAAATGTGCAGTTTTGTGATGTGAGTGCAATGCAATAATTATATTGATGATAAAATCATTGTTACGCAAGAAATATCATGTTAAATATTTCTGACTCTAATCAGTGTAGCACGCGGGCGGCACAGCGGGACAAATATGTAGTAGAAAAAATAGTACCCGTTAGATGACAATAAAAACTCCAGAATCAAGCCGACTCCCCTCAATAGATGTGACAACAGAGTTACTATTGTCGTCGAAAGGGTACTTTTTTATACCACTTGTCCCACTGTGCTGCTCACATGCTAAGACTGAATAAAGTGTGAAATATTCGAAATAATATTTCTTTCGCAACAATAATTTCAACATAAATATAATTATTACAATGCACTAGCATCACAAAACTGCACATCCGTTCTCAAGATAAAATGTTTCTAAATAAATCCCCGTCAAAAGTAAATTATTAAATATTCTAGAATTTATGAAAATGTATTGCATTAAATAATGTTCAAAGAATATCTGTTAATTTTTTCAGATTTTTCTAACGTCGACCGCTTTCTGGGAACAGGTGAAATTCGACGCTTGAAAAAGGAGGCCGAAAAACTCTGTTTTTTGGGATGTTTTGCCCTCTTACTATTGACAAAAAAGTTTGAGGAAAAACGTGATCATATAGTTGAATTCGGAAGCCTTTAAGCTTCCAGATGCTTTTTATTTAACAATTCAGATTTTTTTTTAGCGAGTTGCAATCAAAAGAAGTGAGGGGCCTCGACTTGTGATGTGTCCTGCTCTAACCAATGTGAACCAATGAATTGCACAGATTGTTAAGAATGGAGAGAGATATGGCCCAAAGAAACCTTCCCATTCACATTCATTTTTTCAGAATTTTTATTTTGCATAAATATTGAAAAACTGAAGGAAAAGTATACAATTATTTACAGATAAACCTTCCTCAAGCCATAATGAATCTTTGTGCCAAGTTTCAGATGTGTATATATTGTGAGTTAAGAGTACACTCGTTACACAGGATTCTTACATCAACCTTGTAAACTCCGGTTGTTAGCCAAATTGGCATGGGGCATCGAGTGTTTTAAAATTAAAAGTGTTCCGTCGTTCCGAAATTCGGGATGAGTAGTGAAGTACACTGGAGGCTGGATTTAAACAGTCCGGATTAACTAATTCCGAGAATTGCTACCGCGGCGGTTTCGGGCTGAAAGTGGAGTCCCGCGGGGTCGAGAGATGGTGTCCAACCAAGCGTGAAACACCAGGAGCGTGGGATAAAGGAGCAGGGCGCGGGTACTCAAGTGCGGAGATTGCGTAATTTTAGGAAATGGTTCACACGGCTCTGAATGTTTACGTTCGGACAGGCTGGATTTAGTTTCAAGGCTACTGCAAGCAATGCCCGAAACCGTAATTAAATTCAGCCTCCAGTGTATTTTTCATAAGCTTGGCTAGTTGTCCACAATTTTCAGGACGACTAGTCCATCCACTTCTATTCCCCTAATTTTTCAGGACGACTAGACACAGGCTCAAAATTATTTTATTTTCTTTGTAAATACTCTGAATGCTTTGATTTTGTAGTTAAGTATTCAATATTTACATTGCACATTTTTGTCGGCATAACAGTTTTGATTTTTTAGTTTTCTTGACTTGGAAAAATGTTCGGTAACCGGGAAATGAGCAGAAACTTGTTTTTGTTTTTAGAGACTCACGTCTCTGGATCCCCGCCTGCTCGAGCCGACCAACGTTTTTACGATGATTTAAATCGATTCAATCCTTCCTACAAATCAGATACAGAAGTTTATCGTTGGAAAACACTTAAGCCCATTCTATATACATGAAGGAACATTATGTTTCGAAGAACGGCACGTGTTTGCGGGACTCTCACGGCATCACGCGAGTGTTAATCAAGCACAGTAAAACTGAATAGCGAAGCTACTCACGCCTCAAATGAAAACTTGGATGGTCGTTAACGTCCTGCTTTACTTTGCATGCTTAAGCTCGCATCGAATCGCGTGTAGGTTAGGTAATATTAGGTTAGGTGGTAATATTTTGTGAAGTGTTTTCGCGGAAGTAAAATTCACCCCCTTAAGACAAAGCGTTCCGTAGAATGTTTTCCAAACGTTGGGTTATTAGTGACTTGAGTTTTCAAGGGAAAATCTCGGTTAAGTGGAAAGAAACCTAGTTCTTATACTCATTCTAAGTAATTAGTAAACATGGAAGTTCAAACTGCAATGAGCTTAAGCCATTCTGTTGAGAATTTGGAGAAATAAGGCTTCACGAATTATAATTTTTTTAATTTGAGAGCCTTCTGATTGGGACACTTCGGACTTTGAAGCATTTCTGATTGTGGTGTTTTTTAATCAGCAAAATTTACATTTGGGATAGCTTCCCAGCTAACACAGTTACTAGTCCGAATAGTCACATAATTGTAACAAGATTAAAAAAACCAGTCACTGGTGACTTCCATGCTGGTCACCCAGTGACAATATATTTCCCACTCAAAGTAGTAACAAATTACAAGCGAAGCAGGTAACATTATCCCGCCATTGTAATCACATGCTTGTAACAAAGTGATGTTTGGAAACGCAACGTGCAATGACAGCTTAACCTCAAAATATACATCGTTTCGGAATTATAATTATGAATATTTTTGCAAAAATGTTGGAAAGGAACATAATTAAACGATAAATAAGTTCCAGAAAAGGGAGATAATATGTGAACAAAGCTTTTATAAAAAAACAGATATTTATCAGCTGAACCCTTACGATAAAGAAATTACATTATAGAGGTTAGACCCAAAATGTATATGTATAAATGAAGATCGCTGCCGGCTGTTACCGCCATGTTACTAGTCTGACAGGGAACGGTTGCAAACAAGCCTCCCTAGTAAACTACGGCGATTATGCCGTTACCTGCTAGGAGACTGAGATACAAGTAACAATTCCTCTGATAACATGTGATCATTCAGGAACCTTTCAGGATGGTAACAGGTTAGCTGGGTTGTAACTTTAAGAATGGTACAAATTTAAATTTAAGGTATTTTCAATTTATAAATGTTGCAATTAAGGGATTTCCAGTTTGTATACTCCATATTCTTACAATCTCTGTTTAGACAGAATTCGAAAGCCGTCGAATTGGAATATTTTAAAATTTTAAAAGTTTCTAAATAAGACGTTTTTTAATGAGTAGAATTTCCAAAAGGGACTATTTAAAATCTAGGCAGTCTGAATAGGACAATTTTGACTTAACGGGCTTTTTAATTGAAGCGGGGACAAACAGAGGCATATTGTTTCATGCATTTTGCACCCCAAAGAATGTTTTTGGGGTGGGAGGCAATCGAGATAATGGACTTATTTACCTACTTATTTATTACCTTATTACCTACACTATTTTATGAATTTATCTGAACTTATATGTTATATTTGTTAAACAATAGGGGTAAATATTTATCCCTTTCTAAGTGAAGTGTATATTGGCCATCTAAATCAATGTCAGAGAACTAAAATACGGTAGTAATTATAGAAAAGCTGCATGATTTATTAAAAAAAAACTTTTATCTAATTTTCGTGAAAAACTTAATAAAAAAGACATTTTAAATCTAGGAGCTGAAAATATTCCTGCCTCTTTTTTGGAAAATTTTGTTAATACAATATTATTTTTTAAATTTTCTCGCTGCGTGGGCACATTCTCATTTTTTGTTTCAATTCAATTTTTCACGCCTAAAACAAAAACTATGCGTCCCATTGAAAAATACTCAAAACAAAATTTGTAGATATTTTTGAGATGAACAATTTTGGTTTGCAATATTTTTGTTATCCTGCATAGTTTGACAGGAAAATGAAATTTTTTGATTTTTAACACAACTTTTCACGTTTAGAACAAAAGCTATGGGTCTTATCAGGAAATTTTCTGAATAAAATTTTTAGATTATTTTGAGATTAACAGTTTTTTGCCTTTTGAAATTTTGTCGTATCTTGCATAGTTTGACAGAAAAATGATATTTTTTGCTTTGAATAAAATGCGGATGGCTCCCGTTTTCAAAATGTTTTTTGTGGGTTCATATACAAAAAAAAAATAAATAAAATTGCATGGTATGGAAAAATAGATGGCGATGTATGTGCATGTTATAATCTAATGGAAATATCGATGGACTTAGCAAAGTTTAGCTTCCCCGGTATTAAAACTAAAAATAGTACATAAATCGTTAAGAAAATCATGTGAAATATGTGTTTTTATTTATTCCATTAAAAAATAACACTATGTAACAAAAAAATAAATATTTTTAGTATTAGGCCAACATTTTTAAATTTTGATAATAATATCTCCAATTAAGAATTTTAAATTGTAAATATTTTATGTCTTACGGTCCACATAAAATTTAATAAAAATTGAGCCAAAAACATTTTTCCAACTCAGAATTTATTAATTAAAAAACTGCTTCATCCATTCTTCACGTACCTTTCGGTAAAATTGCGTACCTTTTTCAAAAGGTTTTTAAATCCTAAATGCAATAATATTTCAAATTAGCAATATTGAACAGAAAAATAAAAAATAAAAAGAATTGAAAATTAAATTTAGTTTTTTGAAATTTAGAAATCAAATTATGATTTAAATTATGAACGTTACATTTATTTACATTTTGTTGAATATGTGTTGGAAATAAGGCATTATTTCTGCACCTGATTAAGAAAGTACGCTGTTCTTTGAGAATAACTAAATTTAATTTTAAATTATTTTTATTTTTTATTTTTCTGTTTAATATTGCTAATTTGAAATATTTTTGTATTTAGGTTTTACAAACCTTTTGAAAAAGGTACGCAATTATACCGAAACGTACGTAAAGGATGGAGAAAGGAGTTTTTTAATTAGTAAATTCTGAGTTGAAAAAATGTTTTTGGCTTAATTTTTATTTAATTTTTATGTGGACCGTAAGACATAAAAAATGTACAATTTAAAATTCTTAAACATCGTCGGTCGAAGAAAAGGATTGATTTGTTACTTATCAAATCATTTTACAATATCTCCAATTGTTGAACACTAGTCAAAATCCAGAATGGTATTTAAATACTCAATTTCAGGGTAAAAAATTTTAAAAACTATTTTTTTATTGATGTAGGTGTAAAAAAGCAAGTAGGTATGTTTTTTGAAGAAAACTTAATTTGTGACAAAGTGGACTTAGCATCTTCAGTTTTCAATGGTATTATAAATAAAAATTCGAGTATTAAAAATTGAACAATAATATATTTGACAGGAGGATTCTGAATTTGTTTGAAAGTAAACAATTAGCAGATTTCAAAGTTAAGAATTGAACTGTTTCAACTAGAATGCCTTTGTAGTTAAACAAATATAAACATTAATAGATTGATAATTAAATGCTTTTATTAAATATCAAATCCCCTCTAAAGATTCTTCCAGTCTAAAATATTTCATTCTCAAGCTGTTGAGTTTGACATTTTTTAATTAAAAAAATAACAACTTTTAATATTAAGCAATATTTCACTATTCATTTAAAACGAGAAATTGAAAGATGGAAATGCATAAGGAGTCAAGCGCCATTTTCCACTTTTTCTGGAGAGACTGAAAACGTGCTGTAAATTCAGCAAGGCCATTAAAAAAAAAGAAAGCACATGCGAGATATTTATATACTCTATCAGAATAAAAAAGCTTGCTTACATAAAGCTATCCAGTTTCGTGAAAATTGATGAAATAGACGACTTTTCGAGGATAGTTTTCATGTCCATATCGACTTTCAACATTAAAATTGAATATTTTAGTTTGTTTAGTTTTTTGTTCTTTTTTAATTCAGTTAGTTTGAATTCCTTAAAATTTTCAAATATTTGTATACATTTAAATACTTCAAATCAGGGTTATAAATTTCAAAATATTATTTTTTTCTCTAATTTTGAAAACCCATGTTTTAATCTCAAACTTCTCGGTCGATCTTCTCGGAATTGGGTTACTTTTTCACATCAAACTTTATTTACCCCTTTTAAGAAACTTAATATCTCGGAAGCATGATCTTACTGTATTTTTAAATTGAAAATTGAATTTTTTATCGCGATCCGCAGTCAAGCCTCGTCCAATTTTAAGTTAGTGTCACTTTGAGATAGTCAACTTCCACATCCATTTCCTGGAACCTGGATACCTTTTTTTTTGATCGAACTCTTTTGGCCCCAATTCAATAGCACTTCGGCTCTGGATTGTTTTTTTTTATCTTTGAAGAGTGATTTCGATTTTACAGAATGTTTTTTTGCTATTTTGACAAATTCCCATTTTGTTGGTCACCTAATTCTCTAACGCCATGCTTCATTTGTTCTAAGGGTCTGGTAAAATGTAAGGACATACTGTTAACATCTAAAAACATATAGGAAGCGATTTTAAAAACATTATTTTCTTTTATTAATAAAAATTGCCCGAAAATTTCAAAAATAAGATTTTTTTAGAAAAAGTTTTTCCGGTAGATGGCAGCAAAACGCCTAATAAGAGTATGTAGACTTACCCATAGAAACCCATAAATTTATTTGGCGTAGAAGGGCGATGCCCATTTGACAGCCTCTCTACCTGTCCCCCATTACCTAACTTCCCCTCACGCAGCTGTGGTACCTCCTAACTGCTGTCTCGCGGTCCTCAGCTACGTGAGGGGAAGTTGGGTAGTCGGGGAGAACACGCAGGTAGACGGCGATAAAATGGGCACTGCCCACTTAGAATGGACAGTTTGAAATTGTATTTACTTCCGGACGGGACACATTTGAATTAAAACATTTCCTCCTTGAATACCATTATTCATATTCAAAAGATATTCAGCTCTGATCAGAATCACCGATACATATTTTTTCCTGAATTTCTCTAGAATTGCAGGTACTATTTATTGAAGAGGAAGGCAGCTACTAGTGCGTTCAGATATAATTAATGGCACCGGCGATATCAAAAGTAAAAGGCTTTTATGACTCGTCTCTATCTGGCTGGTACATCGTTTCGTTCACCTTTGACAGTTAAGAGTGAGAAAGAGAGAGTATCTCGTGAAATCGATTGCGGCACGTGACCTGAGGGGATGCTGAGAAAGAAAGAAAGAATGAGAAAGAAAAAAAGAAATAGAGGAAGGTTAGTTATAGGTTGGTGTAGATAAGTCGAAGAAGCGAGGACAAAAGCCGGAGCTGCAGGCTGCAGAATCATCGGCAACGCAAACTGAACGAAAGAAAAATAAAAGCTACCAACCGATTCTCAGGACGGGCAGCATTTCGAGCTCAGAATTCTTCTGTATATTCGAAGGATTTTCACTAATGAAATAATTAAAATTACAAAGCTCTCAGACGCGCTTGCTTGAAACGCATTCCTCTCACTCTTAGTCGCTTATTTTCGCTTTCCTACTTCCTTCCTCAGAACTCTCTATACCAATTTCTTTGGGATTTACTTGTACAAGTATACCTCATCCCCAGAAATAATGGTTGCTTGGCGAAAGGGGTAGAACTTGCACTCTGAATTGAGTCTTGTACGATGGATTGTCTTCGATCTCGAACTGAACTTTCTTGAATTAATATGTGTGGCTTCCTTCCCTTCCTTGAAAAGGGTCTTACTTAATTATGAGAGAATAATAAGATTGGTTATTAGGGTGGTCCAAAAATTTTTTTTTCGAATTTTTATGGGGTCACCCCAGAAATTTGTTCGAATCCACACAAAAATGAATCCATTTTTTTTTGTTTTGCAAAAAAATGATCTTTAGGGGTGCTGCAAGCCCCATGAAGTTTAACATGTATTTCCCACAAGAAAAAAAGACGTTTTTGTAAATCTTATTTAGAATCCTCAATATTATCTCAATCGAGTTGAAACTCAAAATTTCTCTTCGCAATTAGCCGTATAAAACGAATAAAATATCACTTTTTAAATATCAACGCCATAAGTCTGTTTTATAGGGTCCCAGAGAAACCCCATGAGTGAAAAAATGGGTTTTGCGAGTTTTTCGCAATAATTATGACTTTTTTGCGTTTTTTTAAGTGAAAATGATTTCTGGCACATAAAAGACTATTTCATACTGATGATTAGATGTTCTCATAAATTGTTTAAACAATTTATTATTGTTTTAAGCAATTTTCTCATATAATGGAGTTAGAAAGACGCGGTTTTTTCACAAATTTTCCATTTGTGGTCCAATTTTCAATTAGATGGAAGTGATAGCTCATCAATGTTCACGAGAGTGATTGTTTAAACAATTTATTATTAATGTTAATAATATTATCTTAGAAAAATGCTAAAAAATTGCATTTAAAAAAAATCACTTTTAGTCAAATTTTCAATTAAGATAAGTTAAGTAATTAATGAGAGTCGAGAAAATTAATTGTTTAGATAATTTATTATAATTATTAATAATATTATATTTGAATAATGTTAGAAAGATGCGGTTTTTTTTAATTTCTGACTTTTTGTCCAATTTTCATTTGGAGTGAAGTAATAATGAATTTCAGTTAACAAAATAATTGTTTAAACAATTTATTATCATTGTTAATAATATTCTCTCTGCTTAATTGGTAGAATGTTGCGGTTTTTTCGGAAATTTTCAACTGTTTGTCTATTTTTCATTAGGCTTGACCTAATAATTAATTAGATTCATCAAAAATAATTGTTTAAACAAACTATTATTGTTTATGACTATCTTCATCTATATCAATGCCTGATAGTTGCGGTTTTTCGGCAATTGTTACCTTTCTGATCTTTTTTTACTTAGTGAGGTAATAATTAATTAAAGTTAACAAAAAAGTTGTTTAAACAATTTATTATTGTTTATAACTATCTTTTCTTAGATTTATCTTAAGTGCTAGAAAGTGGCGGTTTTTTCTAAAATCTTTCACTTTGCTTTGCCTGCTTAATTACTAACAATTAATAAATAAACATTAAAGATTTGGAATTCCAAGTTTTTCTTTTACGCTTTGCAATAAACTTCTTGTTGTTATCAAAAAAACAAAAACGTTTACAAGTCATTTAAAAACCTAGTCTTTTCACCTATTCCTAATTATTCTATTCTTTGTTTTTGCCTCTTGTGTAAAATAGCTTTTTTTCTTCAAATTAATTTTTTTCAAGCATTGGGAAAAGAGCAAAAATAATTCACTTGAAACAACAATACCATTCGAAAAATCATTTTTTTTGTGGTTGACTTATTATTTGTTCATAAATAAAAAGGCGATGCAAAGTTAAAGATTTCAGAAAAAACCGCCACTTTCTAGCACTTATCTAAGAAAATATAGTTATAAACAATATTAAATTGTTTGAACAACTTTTTTGGTAACTTTAATTAATTACTACCTCACTAAGTAAAAAAAAGGACAGAAAGGTAAAAATGGCCGAGAAACCGCAACTATCAGGCACTGATATAGATGAAGATAGTCATTAACAATAATAATTTGTTTACACAATTATTTTTGCTGAATCTAATTAATAATAATTAAGTCACGCCTAATGAAAAATAGAGAAACAGTTGAAAATTTCAGAAAAAACTACAACATTCTACCAATTAAGCAAAGAGAATATTATTAACAATGATAATAGATTGTTCCAAGAAGTATTTTGTTAACTTCAATTCATTATTACTTCCCTCCAATTGAAAATTGGACAAAAAGCCAGCAATTTCAGAAAAAACCGCATCTTTCTAGCATTATTCAAATATAATAATAATAATAATAATAGTAATAGCAAATTGTTTAAACAATTAATTTTCTTTACTCTAGTTAATTATGTAACTTATCTTAACTGAAAATTTGACTAGAATTTAATTTTTTTTAAACTGCAATTTTGTAGCATTTTTCTACAAGAATATTATTAACATTAATAATAAGTTGTTTAAACAATCACTCCTGTTGACATTGATGAACTATCACTTTCCTCTGATTGAAAATTGGACAAAAAGTGGGGAATTTTAGAAAAAACCGTGTCTTTCTAACTCCATTCTATGAGAAAATTGCTAAAAACAATAATAAATTGTTTGAACAATTTATGTGAACATCTAATTTTCAGTATGAAGTGGTCTCTTATGTGCCAGAAACAATGTTCACTGAAAAAACCGCGAAAAAAATCATCATTGCCGCGAAAAACTAGCAAACCGCATTTTTTCACTTATGGGGTTTCTTAGGGACCCCATAAAACAGACTTATGGTGTTGATATTTAAAAATTGACATTTTATTCGTATTCTACGGCTAATTGTGAAGAGAAATGTTGAGTTTCAACTCGATTGAGATAACATTGAGTATTTCTGGGGTGTCCCCATAAAAATTTAAAAAAAAAATTTTCTAATGCATTTTTGGACCACCCTATTGGTTATTCATTTTTGATGAATTTGTATGTTTATGTGTGAAGCGTGATGTATTATTATTATTTACCTTGTGAAGCTTTTCACCTGGGTTGATTGCTAGAGAGATTGATTAGCGACTGGTTTCATTAAGTCAGGGTGGCCGCAGGTCAGGAAAAACCTGGAAAACAAGGAAAAGTCAAGGATTTTAAAAATTATCTTGCAAAAGTCAGGGAACTTCTATAAGAGGTACTTTAAATAATTTCTTTTTTGGGAATTCCTGTTTTGGTGTTAAAAATTGAACTATTTTAGTAAAAAATTAACTTTTTTGTGAAAATTCATATTCAATGGTTGAAAATTCAACTTTAATTTTTTTATTAAAATTGCTTCTTTTTTATCCTCCCAAATGATTTAGGTAAAACAAAATTCGGATCTTTTTATTTCATTTCTATAAACGTTTCAAACTTCAGGTATATTCTCTTTGGTTGAAAATTCGTTGTTGTGTATGTCTTAAAAATGAATTTTTCTAACTGAAAATTTAACTATTCGATTTGAAGATTCATCATTTTAGTTGAAGATTCATCTCGTTGGTTGAAAGATTGATTACTTTGTTTTGAAACTTTTTTTGAATTGAACATTTTTTTAAGCTGAAAATATGTCGATTCCATTTTTGGTTGAAAATCGATTCTTCAAAATTGAAAATTCAACTACTTGTGTAAAAGTTCAACCACTTTGTTAAAAATTTATTTGTTTCGTTGACGGTTCATCTCTTTTGTTGAAAATGTAACTATTTTCTTAAAGACCTTTTTTTTTGTGTAAAATTAATTTTTTTATTTGAAAATATATCTTTGACTTTTCCATTTTTTCTTGAAAATTGATCTTTTTGAGTGGAAAATTCGTCTTCTTTGGTAGATAACTAAGATTTGGATTGAAATTTTCGCTTTTTTGGTTAAAAATGCTTGTTTGAAAATCAAATTTTTCGTGAAAAATCCATATTTTCCGATTAAAAAATCAACTGTTTAACACAAAATGTCTTTTGGCTTGAAACTTCAGAAATTTAAATGAAAATTTTTTTTTCTTCATTGAAAAATCTTTATCTGCTAAAAATTCATCTTTTTGGTTGAAAAATAATTAAACTTCTGGGTTGATAGTTGGACTACTTTGTTAAAAAATTGTGTTTATTGTGTTTGAAAAATAATAATTTTAGTTTAAAATTCATCATCTCTTTAGTTGAAACCCCAACTATTTTGTTAAAAATTCTTTTTTTTTTTGAAAACTAATTTTTCACTTAAAATTTAACTATTACATTTTTTGTTAAAAATTTATCTTCTTCACTTGAAAATTCATGTACTTTCTTGAAAATTCGTCTTTCTTTGTGAAAAATAATTTTTCTTGGTCGAAAATTCATCTTTTTGGTTAAGAATTCATCTTTGTACGTTGAAAATTCAACTACTTTTTTGAAAATTTAATTATTTTTTTGAAAATTCCACTCTGGTTGAAAATTTAAATATTTTGTTAAAAATTGGTTGTTTTTTTGTTGTTGAAATACCATCTATTATATTTTTTGTTCCAAATTGATCTTTTTGATGAAAATTTAACTTTTCGGGTTTAAAAGTCAAATGTTTTTGGTTGCATTTTAATATTTTTTGCTTGATAATTCTGCTATGTGGTCGAAAATTCATCTGTTTTGGTTTTAAATAAAATTATTTTGTTAAAATATGAAGTATTATGTTAAAAAGTCATCATTTTTTATCGCAAATTCAACTGTTTTGTTGAACATTCCTCTATTTGGGCAGAAAATTTGTCCTTTTGGATTGAAAATTCATCTCTGTTTTCTTGAAAATTCAACTGTCTTCTAAAAAATTTAATTATTCGGTTGAAAATGTAACTTTTTTGGTTGAAGTATAATTTTTGTCTTTTTTTTGTTGTTGAAAATTAGACCATTTAGTTGAAAATGCCCACAACCGAAGTGAATTTATTTATTTAATTTTGGATAAAAATTGTATTGCACTGTATAACTAATGCATGCATTATACGTAAAAATGATAGCAGATATTAATTAATTTAAGCAAAACAAGCTAAATAGTAGTATTATCTGATAAATTAGAGGAAGGTGCCAACAATAAAATCGGGGGTGCCCAGAATTGGTGCTCTTACTTTATTTTGTTGAAAATTAAACTTGAAAATGTAATCTTTTTTTTTAATTCAACAGTTTTGTCCAATATTCTTCCTTTTGGATTGAAAATTCGTCTTCTTTGGATGATTAAATGAATTTGAATTTTTTATTCCGTTTCTAAAAGATTCAATGATAAAAAAGTAACAAGATTAAAATGATTGTCTTTGAATATTGAAAATTGAAGTTATGGTGATTTCAAGATTAAACGTTCGATTCAAAAATTATTTCAATTTCGTTCGATTCAAGAATTATTTCAATTTTAATCCTTCGAATTGTTCCTCAAAGGAATATAATATCTACACAGATTTAATCCGAGCCGATATGATAAGAATACTAGAATTCTTAATGAATTTCCTTTTTCAGCTTTAGACATACACTCTCTTTTTAGGCTACTTGACCCTACTGGATTCTGAGAGAACTTGAAGCCTTCTGTTTTATTTACTCTTCTTCGCAAAACATTTCACAGAACTGGAACATTTTTTTTGTAACACCCGAGGTAACACCTTTTTCTTGAGTCGTTACCCCGTTGATTTGGTGGAGTGACTTATACAAACGTTCACGCCTCTTTTTCTCTTTTTTTCTTCTTTCGAGCTATGGTTCCTTGCTTGCTCTGCAATTATGTAAATGTATAATTTAACGGATCGCGTTACACGTAACGCCAGGTTGCGAGATATAAAGGGGCCGAAGGGATCTCGTTCGCGCCGTCCCTAACCTTGCTCGAGGCACTTCTACTCCTCCGGGGAAAGAAACGCCCCAGGGGGCGCTGCTATGGTCACGGCGCGAGGCGTCGCGTGATTCGAACGCGTTAAAATATCGACTACGTTCCCTCTTGAACTTAAACAGGCTAATTTAGTTAAAAGGACGTGGTCAATGGCGGTCACAGCTTTGAGCGCGTATCTCACCTCGTTAAAAACTTTATGAGCTCTGACTTTGTCTCGGTTCGCCGCTTTTCCTCTCCTTTATTTCCCTGACGGTTTCATTGGTCATATTCCATCTTATTTCCTCTGACGACAATGTTCCATCATTTTTTCGCTTTTACTCTCTGCTGACGTCCTATTCGGTTTTCTTTAATTATCAGCAACCTCAGTTCGAACAGATTTATTCTAGAATTCTGAATTCCCTCAATCTGAATCAGTAAATTGCACCGCTGGAGAAAGAAGTAGGTCATTCATGAATAAAATAGGGTAATTATACCAATATCCGGCCTCTATTCAGGACTGGAACTCCTCATCTAATTCTCGTTTGATATTATTAAGTAAAGAGATACATATTCAGGGTGGTCACTGGACCGGGAAACCTGAAAAACGGGGAAATTTTTTTGATCAGAAAAACCGCAAAATGACAGGTAATTTTCGAGCGGGAATTTCACTCATTTTTAGAAGAGAAATCTATCTAATCTCTTGAAATATCACAAATTTCATATAACATGAACTTTTTTAAATATATTAAGTTCAATTGGTAACTTTTTCTATTATGAAATCATTAAGTTTACAATGTGAAATTCTGATATCTTTTACTTTAAAAATGTTCTATTTTAAGTTTTTAGGTTTTCAGGGTTTTTGGATTTTGAATCAGTCCAAAACAATTTTAAATGTCCGCTTGAAAGTTTGTAAATTATTTTCAACTTGAAAGTGATTCCAAATTACTAGATTCATAATTAAATACTTTTATTAAATTTCAAATCCTATTTAAATATTGCTACCGTCTGAAGATTTCATTTTCAACCCATTCAATTTGAAATTTTTTCATTTACGCGATTTTTTAAAAAATATCCAGCAATATTTTAGTGTTCATTCAAAATCAGCAATTATAAATCAAATATCCAACACCAAACAATTTTAAAATAAATTGTTTGAAGTAGAAAGCCTTGAATTGTCAACATTTTATGGTGCTAAATTTAAACTTTCAACCGTACAATTTCAGTTGTTCCATTTTTAATTTATAGTTGAAAATACTGAATTTTTATTTATGAATTTTTTCAGAATTGTAAGAGGAACATTTTTGTTTTTTACATTGTTATTGAGTTTCAGGCGGGCAAATTTTTCATTTTTAACATTTTTATTGAGTTTGAAACGACGAAATTTTAGTTTTTGATTTTTTTTTACATTTTTATCGAGTTGGAAAAGAGGAAAGTTTAGTTTTCATTATTTTATGACTTGGGAGAATGATCATTTTTTCTTTTTAACACTTTTTATTGAGTTGGAAGGGAGAAAATTTTGTTTGTCATTTTTTCCTAATTTGGAATAGGCCTTTTTTGTTTCATCATTTTTATTGAGTTGAAATGGGTGAAATTTTCGTTATTTTCCTTTTTTGAATCCGAAGTGGTCTTTTTTTCTTTTTAACGTGTTCATTGAGTTTAACGGAAGAATTTTTTGTTTTGAATTTGCTCTGAATGGGAAAAGTGAAATTTTCTATTTTTCACATTTTTATTGAGTTGGAAGGGAAGAAAGTTGGTTTTCAATTTTTTTCTGAATTGGAAGAGAGAAATTTTTGGAGGAAATTTTGTTTATTTTTTAATTCTGAACCGGAACAGGACATTTTTTGTTTTGGCCATTTTTATCGAGTTGAAGGGGGAAAATGTTTATTTTTAATTTTTTTCTGATTTGAAGAAGGGCAATTTATTATTTTTCACATTGTTTTAGTTGGAAGGGAGAAAATTTCGATTTTTAATTTTGTCTAGATTGGAAAAGGAACATTTTTTTCTTTTTAAGACTGTTATCGGGTGAGAAGGGAGGAAATTTTAGTTTTAATTTTTTCTGAATTGGAAGAGGGACATTTTTATGTTTTAAAGATTTTAATCGACATTTTTTGAGTGGGGGAAAAAGTTGGTATTTTTAACATGCAGATGAAATGGGGTAATTTTTTTTAAATCTTGTACTGAATTGAATAAGGTATCATTCAAAATTATAGCGTGGATTCATATTTTTAACAAGAAATCTTTAAACTGTTGAATTTATAAAAGGTAAACATTTTTTATTTTGCAGTCTGATAGCATTTAATTTAAAATTGTTCCATGTAAATTATTAGGCACTTTAATTAAAAATTTCTGAATTAAAATTTTTTAAAGCTTCAATTTTACATGCTTAAAATTTAAAAGAGTATTTAAAATTTTAAATTTTTTAGAGAGAATTTGAAAGAGAAGACAAAATTCTCAGTTTGAGGAATTCGAATTTTTTAATTTCAATAGCCGTGAAAATTTTGTGTGGACCAGGACAAAACGGAGAAATGACCGGGATTTTTTTCCCCGATTAAAAGGCCATCCTGATATTAAACATGTCTATTCCATGAAACTTTTTGACATATATGTTTAGGTCTGCATTGCAAAATTGTGATTAATAGTCCAAATATGGCTTACTTCTGATGAGTTTGCGCACATACTTTTCAGTGTACATTTAATTGCAATTTTTCAAATGAGCGTTCGGATTCCCTAACTGCGTATAAATTTTTTTGCTGATCGGCGTTGGCCCCTGGACAATTTTCAAATAAGTTTCGAATTTTAGTTTTAAAAGGACATAATCTTATAGGGAATTTTGTAGAAAGCACATTTTTTTTTTTTTTTTGACTTCAACTTATGATAATTCAGCCAATTCTTAATATTTTTGAATAAAATTTACAGAAAATATCCTTTGTGATGCTCTTCAACTAATAGAGTTAACATATAATGAACGTTTTTGTTTAAACAAAAGTTATCAATTTTTAACTCAGACAATGCATAAATCATGCATTTATACCTTCAAGCTTATGTGGCGTGAAGCGAATTTCGAGCAACAAAAGAAAAAAATAGAGAAGAATTTTTAACAAAAAATAGAATACTTAAACTTTAAGTAAAACAAATTAATTTTAAACCAAAAAAGAACGGATTTTCAACAAAATAGTTGAATGCTCAACCAAAGTGATAAATTTTCAAATAAAATGATGAATCTTCAACTGGAATAATTGAATTTTAAACCAAACAGATACATTTTCAATTAAAATGATGAATCTTTAACTGAAATGGTTGAAGTTTCAACCAAAAAGATGAATATTCAACCATGAAGATTAATTTTCGAAAAAAAAAATACGAATTTTCAACACAATATATGAATTCTCAACTGAAAATGATAAATTTTTAACCAATAGTTGCATTTAAAAAAAAATAGAGAAGAATTTGCAACAAAAAATAGAATAGTTAAACTTCAAGTTAAACAAATTAATTTTTAACAACAAAAAAACGCATTTTCAATCAAACAGTTCAATTTTCAGCCAATGTGAAGAATTTTCAACTAAAATGATGAATCTTCAACTGGAATAGTTGAATTTTATACCAAAAAGTTACAAAAAATCTATACCAAATATTTCAATTTTTAAATAAAAAAGATCAATTATCAATCAAACAGTTAAATTTTCGTCAAAAAAAGATACATTTTCAACCAAAAATAGAATAGTTAAATTTTCTGTTTAAAAAAACTAACTTATAACAAAAAAAAACGAATTTTTAACAAAATAGTTAAATTTTCGACTGGAATAGTTAAATTTTCAGTTAGGAAAATTTATTTTCAACAAGGTCGTTAAATTTTCAATCAGAGATGAATTTTCAATTAAAATGATGAATCTTCAACGAAAATAATTAATTTTTAACAAAAGAGTTACACTTATAACGAAGGAGTTAAATTTTCAACTAAAAAAGATTAACTCTCAACGAACAAAGTAATATAATTGAAATTTCAACCAAAAAAGGTTTTAATTTTTAATAAAAAACAGTAAAATTCAACCAAAAAAGGCAAATTTTCAAGAATAATTGAGTTTTCAATTAAAAAAATACTTTTCAGTTAACAGAGATAACAAATTTAAAACAAACTGTTGAATTTTCAAGGGAAAATATGAGTTTTCAACCAAGGAGGTTAATTTTCTACCAAGAAGGACGAATATTGAATAAAACACAGGAAGTTATTATTGAGTACAATAAGAGAAAAAAAACGGAATGGGGACTTAGCCTAATATTTCATTTTCACTTCACTTTGATCAAATTTCTTGAGTTTTGACTTCATCCTTCATGGTTTTTTCTTCTTTTACATTCACCTAAATAAAAATTCATTCCCTATAGCAAACATTTTTCAGCAAAAATACAGTCGAAGCTATCAATAAGACCGCTACGAATAAAACCGCTTCGCCTGATCCTTGCTCGAGCTCATCGAGACGCTTCCCCCACTCTCACGCTGACTTCGAAATTCTAGTCAGCCGCTACGAATAGTGCCGCCGCAGAAATCGCAATTTTTATGGTTTTTAGGAGGTTCTTTTTATATTATGAATTTTATAATATCGAAAAATATGATAAAATATGAAAATATCACAATTAATATTCGATATATTTGGATAATATAAAAAAAACTCTCCTAAAAACCATAAAAATTGCGATTTCTACGGCGGCACTATTGGTAGCGGCTGACTCGAATTTCGAAGTCAGCGTAAGAGTGAGGGAAGCATCTCGGCGAGCTCGAGCAAGGATGAGGAGAAGCGGCCTTATTCGTAGCGGCCTTATTGATAGCTTCGACTGTAAAATATAATTCACCTCGTTCACGGAAACTACCCTTTATAGGTTAGGTTTGTCAATTTTAACGAAAACTTGTATTCAATTTATTTATCTCTATGCACGATTGAAATAAAAGTTCATTGTACTATTTAGTTCGATTTAATATAGGAAATAATATATAAAACATTATGGAACACCGGTACAAGAGTCCAAAAGTTGTTTCATAATAGGTCCATAAAGGTCGTTTCGCTTTTTTATGAATATAATAACTTTGCTTAGACTAAATTCCACTTTTAATAGGCGTTTCGCATTCAGAAAAGATCAGCGCATTCATTGATATAAACAGTTTGAAAATATATTCTACTATTGTTCAAAAATTAATGAAAATCTCAAAAACCCCTCAAAATTTGTCTCATGATAGAGGTACCTTTACCTTATAGGCCAACTATATTCAGCCGAAAAATGTGTAGGCTGTTATAGAATCCGGCTCCACAAATATTGAAATTACTTTTGTAACGTTAATTTAATTTTGTTTTATTAGGTAACTTTTTTAAAATTATTTATACAATTTTTATAATAGCAGCTTTGCTTTTGAAATTTTTTTGCTGACAGGAAAAAAAGCAAACTTAAACTGATTCTCAAGTCCAGGCTGAAGTATTTTGTGGTCAATTTTCTCCGGCTTCTTGCCAGGAAGACTACTTACCTCGGTTTATCCTGAGGCACGCCTTTTTTCAGGGAAACCGGAGATGTTTACTTGGCACGCGTAACAATATTGTGAGACTCATATAAGTGAAACTTAAAGCACTAGATGTGCAACCTGTTTTTTTACAGCCCTTCTTTATTTATTTTGAAGAAATACTAGCCATACATTATAGGGTGTGTCAAAAAAAAAAAAAAATTTGGAAATCGGAAATGGAACTGTGTGGAAAAGTAGCCTATAGGATTATATATATAGAGAAAAATTCTAATTAATTTGAAGTCGATTGATAAACACCTTGGGTTTCGCGTTACAAAATATGCTTCAAAAAATTCTTATTTTCCTAATTTTGATTTTTCGTGTAAGTCAATTTTTTTTTTAATTCCTGGGGGCCTTATACGAATTCCCAAATTTTTGCATATTTTTATTTACAGCCCCATCAGAGATTATTAATTTTTAGTAGACCTCTGTTTTCAAAAAATTATTTTAAAACCTACAGAAATGTAGAGAGATTTTTTTCAGGTATCTAGAACCTACTGGTAAAAATATGCTAGAAAATAATTTGATCAGTCTCGTTCATTTTTTAAACATTTTTTTCTTATTTGTTAGTTAAAAAAATCAATATATTTACATTTCTGATTTCCTAGACTAATCGAATATTTTTCTAGCTTATTTTTAGCAGGAGGTCTTCCAAACGTTAATAATCTTCGATGACGCTGCAAATAAAAATCTGTAAAAATTTGGGGAGTCATTTGAGGCCTCTAGGAATATAAAGAAAATGAAGATGAAAATATAAAAATTACGAAAATAAAAATGTTTTCAAACCTATTTTGTTAACGCGCAAACCGAAGGCGTTTATCTATCGAATCTAAACTAATAGTAGGTCATTAACGAATAAAGTGGGGTAATTAGAATCATTGATAATTAATTAATAATTTTTGCAAAGATATTTTATTAGAGCGCAAAATCAAGGCGTTTATCTATCAAGTTATAATTAATACCAGATCATTATTGAATAAACTAGGCTATTAACACCAATAAATGGCACTATTGCATGATAATATTAAATAATAAGATGGAGAATCTGTCGTTGACGAAATAATTTGGTTTTTTATAGGAAATCAGGTGATACACATTTTTCCGATTTGAAAACAAAAATATAAAGAGTTATGCGTATTTGAATTTTACGCTTTATGTTGAAAAAAAAATTTTTCAATTTAAAAATGGCTTTAAATCAACACAATGACTGCGGTCTTTATGAAAATATTTAGAGTAGATTTTTTAGGAAAAAACCACACTTTATGCGAGCTAAACCATTTTTGAGGCCGGGAGAATTTTTTTCCCTAAAAATAAAATGTTGCCATTTTTCTTTCAAATGATGCAAGATATTCCAAAAGAGCAAGTGGCATTTTTTGTAGAACTTTTTTAGATGTTCGACATTTTATTTCAAAATCTTTTGTATTTGTCATTATTTTCAAGAACAATGAGAAAATTCGATTATATTAACAAAAACAATCTCAGGGCCACAAAATTTATTCAGCCCGCATAAAACTCACAAGATGTCAGGAGAAATCAGATAATTTAAAACTGATCAGGGAATGTCAGGGAAAACCTTACTGAGTTAAAGAATTTTTGATAAATTGTAATTAATTTTATTGTTTTCTTTGAAATTCAACAATTTTTCTAAAAATTGATCTTTTTACTTCAAATTCAACTGTTTTTGGTTAAAAATAAAAATCTTCGTTTGTTGAAATATGAACATTTTTCGATAAAAATTCATCTTTTTGGGTTCAAAATTCAACTGCATAGTTGACAGTGGAAATAATTTGTTAGAAATTCATTTTTATGGTTATATGATTCATTATTTTAGTTCAAACATCTTTTTCTTTATTCTAAATGTAATTCCTTTGTATAAATTATTTTTGTTTTGTTTTGTTTAAAAGTAATTTTTGAACTGACAACTTAACTATTCCATATTTGGTTGAAAAATTATCTTATTTAGTGGAAAGTTTAATTATTTGGTTCAAAATTCGTAAATTTTTTTTTGAAAATTCAACTATTTCGTTGAAAATTTACTTCATTAGATTGGAAATTTATTCATTTTGTTAAACATTACTTTTTGTTATTAAACATTATTTTTCTAACCGAAAATTGAACTATTTCATTTTTTGTTGAAATTTTATATTTTTTTATAGAAATTTAACCTTCTTGTTTGAAAATTCATCTATTTGGTTGGAAATTTAACTATTTCCTTGAAAATTAGTTTTTCTACCGAAATTTGAACTATTGTATTTTGAGTTGAAAAATTATAGGTTTCAGATGAAAATTCGACTATTTTGTTGAAAATTCGTCTTTTTGCTAGAAAAGTAATCTAAGTAGCTAAAAATTCATCTTTTTGGTTTAAAACTTATAACTTCGGTTGAAAATTTCGTTTATTTTGTTGAAAATTGATTTTTTAAATCGAAGTTTGAACTATTCTATTTTTGGTTGCAAATGGATATTTTTTATTTATTTCAAAATTTATGTGTTTTGTCTGGTTTGGTAGAAAATTCATCTTTTAAGTTAGGTGAAAATTCAACTATTTGGTTGAAATTCATTTTCTTGGGTAAACGTTTATCATTTTAATTAATAATTAACTTCTTCGCCTAAAAATTTAACTTTCCATTTCTTGTGGAAAATTAATCTATTTGATATATACTCAATCTTCTTGGTTAAAAATTGATCTGTTTGGTTGAAAATTTGACTATTTTTTTAAAAATAAGTTCTTTTTTTTGGTAAAGATTTTTTTTTCTAACTGAAAATTTAACTATTCTATGTTTGTGTAAACATTTATCTTTTTTTAGTTTACAATTCTTATTTTTTTGTTGAAAACTTAACTGTTTTGAAGAAAATAATTCTTTTTGGATTGAAAATTCAATATTTTAGATGAGATGTTTTTTCTTTATAGCACGAATAATCTTTCTTGGGTCAAAAATTTAACTTTTTGGTTTGTAACTTGAACTATTTTGTGGAAAATTCCTTTTTTCTTGGTTCAAAATTAATAGAGTGGAAAACTCAACTATTTGGTCGAACGTTTATGTCTTTTATATATGTTTACGTAATTTTTAGATGATCCTCATGAAATTCTGTATGACTATTGTCCCTAAAAGTGTTTAAAATGAATTTAGAAACAAACATTTTTTTGCATGTACATTATTGATCTCCTAGGTGTAAGGTTTGTTTTTTGTATACCTTAAAGAAAAATTTATAGCGGTCAGCGAAAAGTTAGGGAAAGTCAGCGAATTTCAAAATTGGGATTTTGCAGCAACGCTGCACTCAGAAAAAAAATTCCTAGACATTTTTTTTGTTCAATCTATCAAATACTCCATCTATCAAAAGATTGGGTTGAAACAGCCAAAAATTTTTTTGAGTCAACCAAATATTTTGTTGTCCATATAATAACCATATTCTATGGTTTAACCAACAGAAATTTTGTTGATCT
Organism: Andricus curvator; assembly: GCA_932195095.1. Lineage (NCBI taxonomy): Eukaryota > Metazoa > Arthropoda > Insecta > Hymenoptera > Cynipidae > Andricus > Andricus curvator. The sequence goes on along the minus strand of CAKNYM010052960.1, from coordinate 524,024 downwards.
ACTCAAATCGTTTTCTGAGTGTGAATGTCGAAATGGATTCTGTCAGAGGGTTTTATTTATTATTCAACAAATTAAAAAATTATTGACAAAAAGTTATTCTAAAAGTCCAAATTATATGAAAAGATTTGCTACAATTTTGCGAGCTTGCAATTTTAAAGTTCTTTTTCCAGACAAGTTACTGCGACCTAAAAAATTTCTTCAATTTTTAAAATTTCCAAGCATTATTGAAAATGTTTCACATTGGAATGACATTTGTGTTGAAATTTTTATTGTCTACCGTATTATGAAACCTTCGTGATGTTCCTAATTTAATTTCAGAAAATATATTACTAGAAAAATGATCCAGATGAAACTAATCCTCATTAATGTTTGATGGTAAGAGGCAATATTCATAAGACAGTTCTAGTGAAATTAGGTGTCCGCTTGATAATTAATATGCAGAAATGTAGCAAACTGATGACGATCAAGGCACCAGCATGTCACTTGAGAAATTTAATCCGATATTTTCTTCCACTTCTCGCATATCTTAGGAATAATCGATCTTCTAATGAGTCGGTGTTTCGACCCTTTCTTCCCCGTCCTTTCACGTATTCCCAGCAATCGGAAACTCAGTTTGCTTCACACGTCTCAGGAGTTTACGGTCAAGTCGTGCTCGGGAGTAACCTCAAAATATACCTAACAAGCTAATTCATAGAAAGATACAAAGTTAATAAACTGCGAAAATTATTAGATCTTTTTTAATAATCGAAATAAAATGTTTACAGAATGCATCTTATTTTAAAAATAAATCTGCTCCACTCGGGAAGAGTCCATTGTAGCTGTCAAGACATTTCGAGCGCGGATAGCACTCAGATGGCTGACCATCTGCGACGTACGACCAGGTTGTAGGGTCGAATATTTGCCTTCAAGCTAGACTGTCGAAAAACTGGCTGAACTTGAGAGGTGGTTTTCTGCAGTTTTCCTATCCCCTGGCCAACCGTCCTGGAAAAAGCGAGTGCTTCTAATAAAGTCGGTTGCAGCCGCGGGTCATCACTGCTTGTGATTAAATTCATACAGTGATTCTAAGCCCAGCTTAGTGAAAGAAAAATTTTTACAGGCTCATTCTCAGTGATTTGGAGTCATCTGGCGGTATATTTTTTCATGTTAAAGGACTTAAATGATATTTGAACAGCGAGGGTGACCCGTGTATAGACCTCTGTTTCACCGGGGTTTCAAAATAAAAAGGCATAGTACATTAGACTTTCAAACGCAATGTTACGGGATTTAAAAAGACCAGCCTAACAAGACTTATTAATAAGAAATAATGAACTGTTATAATTATTAGCTCCTTTTTATCGTTTGAAATAAAATGTTTATAGAATGTATCTTATTTTGAAAATTAATCTGCTCATCATTAAAAAATTACAGGCCAAAGGTCGGGGAAATCCTGGAAATCAGGGAAAAGTCCGGGAATGTCGTTGGTCAGGGATTTTGAAAAAAAAATGAAAATGGGAGAATTTCTGTAAGAAGCATTTTAAGTGACTTTCAAGAATAATCAGGGCTGCCTCACAGTAACTTTTAGTCTATTATTTTTTCTTAAATCACATTTTAGTCATTTTTTAGTATAATATCACTATAGTCACATTTGAAAACTAAAAGATCGCTTTATTCACATTTATTTCAATAATAATAATAATAATAATTTTAGAGTTCCATAAAAAAATGTAGGGTATGTTAAGAGATATCAAGAAATTTTTAATAGTTTCCAATAATTCGAAGGGATTTCAAAGGATTCTAAAGATTTTTATGGTGTTTTCAAGAGCATTAAATAGTTTTGAAGATTTCAAAAGATTTTTAAGAATTTGGAATATATTAGGGTATTCACAAAGATTCCAAACAATTTTTTCAAGATTTCAATAATCAGAAGTAATGCTAAAAGATTTCAAAAGATTTCAAAAGATTAAAATATTTTAGGGAATTTTTTTGAATTCCAAGGACTTTTCAAGAGCTTTAGAAAGCCTTAAGAAGTTTGAAAAGATTTCGAGAGATTTCGAAAGATTTCAAAGTATTTGGCATATTTTAGGGTATTTTAAAAGATTTCCAAGCATTTTCAAAATACTTAAAAAATCTAAAGGAATTTCAATAAATTGTCATGGGGTCTTAAAAAATTTCTTAGAATTACGGAAGATAGGAAATGAATTAATAGGACCTGTAGGGTTTTAAGAATTTCAAAAGATTCCGAACGATTTTATACGGTTTCCGAGATTTCGATGACTTAAAGCGATTTAAAAAACTCTCAAGGTATTTTAATAATTTTTTCAGGATTTCAGGAAATATGATCAGATTTCATGTAATTTCTCGCGATCTTATAATATTATAATGGCTTTCAAAGAACTTATTCACAAGAATTCAGGCATTTTGTAGGATTTCAAATATTATCAAATATTTTAAGGTATTTCCAAAGACTTAAAAAAATTTTAAAGGTTTTAGGACATTTTAGAAGATTTCAAGAAATTTCTAATTGCCTTCTATAATTTGAACGGTTTCAAAGGTATTTTTATCAATAATATTTTCAAGAGTTTTACAAAACTTCAAGGGATTTCAAAAGGTTTCAAAAGATTTGAAATATCATAGGGTGTTTTTCAGATTTCAATTATTTAATGTGATTCGAAAGGATTTTAGGGTATTTTTAATAATCCCAAAGAATTTTCAAGATATTTGAAAAGGTTAAAGGGATTTCAAAAGATTTTAAAGGATTTGAAATATTTCTGTGTGTTATACAAGAATTCAATCAATTTTCAATTGGAATCAGTAATCTAATGGGATTTCAAAAGATTTTAAATATTTTAGGATATTTTAAGAGATTCAAAGAAATTTTCCAGAGCTTTGAAATTTTTTTAGGTATTTCAAAAAATTGCAAAGGACTTGAAATATTTTAGGAAATTTTAAAAGATCCCAAGGAATTTTTAATTCATTTTAATAATTTCAAAGGATTTCAAAGGATTTGAAATATTTTCGATTATTTTAAAAGATTCTGAAGTATTTTCAAAAGATTTATACAATTTTCAGGGATCTCCAATGATTTTAATTATTTAAAGGGATTTAAAAAAATGTCATGCGGCTATAAATAATTTCCTAAAATTTCTAAAGATATCGAACGATTTTACAGGACCTATATTTTTTTAAATCACTTAGAATTTTATAAATTTCATCAAATTCTTCTAATTTCTCCTAAATTCCTCTAAATTCACTCCTGTTTCACTAAAATCGATCGACATTTTTGGACTTAAAAAAAATTAAAATTCATCTAAGGTAGATGTCCCAGTAATCGAGACGGTCCCAGTAATCGTGAGTTTTGAGGTTTAAACGACAGAAGTAAGTATTTTCCGCATAAGAATACAATCCTAAAATATTTTTAAGCAAGTTTGAACAGTGTTTGTTGCGGAAACCAAATTAGTTTTTTTTTTATACAAATAGTGCACATGGATAAAAAAATTCATATGTATAACCGGTGGCGATGAATCACGAAACGTGGAAAATGGCTTAACATTTAGGTTAGGAAAGGCGTTTCTTTGCTTAAGCTTTTAATATGTCAAGAAATTACTTGATCGGGACAAAAAATTCGTTTTTAATAAGAAATAATTTTTGTTTCATAAAATTAAGTAAAATCTTCATTTAGTACCTTCTCGTTCGAGAAATATCGGCCACGATTATAGGGACGTTTCAAAAGCATAGTTGCTCGAGTAATCGTGACCGGTCACGAAGACTAGGACAACTCTGTTAACATTTTATTTACATATTCCATTACAAAAAATAATTTAATTAATTTCAAAAAGGCGTGAAATGAAATCGGAGAACTGACTTGTTACTGTGAGCAGTAATCGTAATATAAATTAGTGCTTAAAACTGAAAAAAGGTGATGTAAAATATTTGCATGCCTTATTTAGTGATTTCATTATCAATTTTTTAGTTCATTCTCATTTTTTAGTGAAGTTAATATTTATTGAGTAGTTTTTTCATTAGCTAACAATAATCTATACTGCATAATATAAAGAAAAATGTGTAATAGATATATAATTATTGATAGTTTCAATATTTTGACAACGGAAACAGAACATAACCTCAAAATACACATGATTTTTTTAGTCACTGCAATTTATCAAATTTCGTCATTGTGTTTATAATTTATGTTGCAAAAAAGTTAATTATACAAATGACCAGTGTTTAAGTTTTTGTATCCAAAAATACACTTGAAATACACCTCCAAATCGTTAAAAACTGATTCAAGAATACTTAACCTTTTTCACGAAGACTGGGACAACGACTCACGAATACTAGTACATGGCAGATTTGGAAATCACGATAACTGGGACATCGGTGCTTTTTGACTTTTAATTGTTTCTAAATAAAAAATAATATTAAATATGATGTAAAAACAATTTTTATAATATTCTAGGATGTTTAATGCTTCAATAAGTACCAATCATTTTTTAAATAATCCTCCCAAAATAATTTTCTAAATATTTGAAGTCAACGAAATCTCTTATGGTCACGAGTACTGGGACGTTTACCCTAAACCCTTTTGAATTTAATTGAAATTATGTTGAAGACCTAGCAAATTATTCTGAATTTATTCAAATTCACCTGACATTCTTATCAATGTTATCATATTCTTTTGAATTATCTTAATCATTAGACGCATCATTCATGCATGTCACTTTTAGGAACTTTTTCTGCTTAGATAGGTCACTTTTTTACTTTTATTAAGTAAATTCTGCTGTGGGCAGCCCTAAGAAAAATAATTATAAATTAATAAATTTAAATTTGAATTTGTTCTATTTCATTTATAAAAAAAAAACATATATGCTAAAATTGTTACAATATTAGAATTTTGATCTTTTCATATTAATGGTCAAGGACAACGAAAAATCAGTCAGGAAAAAGTCAATGAATTTCGAAAATTGAGTTTTTCGCCCACCCTAAAATAAGTCACTCTAATATATGTTAAAAATTTCAAAGTGGCGGATTTATAAATCGCTATTCTAGTTAAATCAGAAGGCTTCGATACTGCTGACAGTTTAAAAACCAAAGACACTTTCAAATAGAAGCTTTCAATATATAATGTTCAATTATAAGAATTAAAAAAAAAAGATTGCTCTAAACTGTTAGATATGTTCCGAAAATTCCGACACATTTAGGACACTATAGTAGCTGAAATTTATGATATGAGGTTGCTGCTAACAGAACTTAGTAATTTTTATAGTAAACATACTAAATTTTTATTAACATTCAAAAAACGGTATCTGAAAATTACAAATAGTCTCCTAAAATTCATGAATGGTAACAGAAATATAAGTAATCGTCACCGAAAGAAGTGCGCAGTTAGCAACTGCGCACTGCTAGTTTCTCGATCGCGTTCGAAGCGGATAAAGCATGGTGGTTGTGGTCATGGGCGGCAATGCACTACAAAAGGTTGCGTTGAATTATAACGATGCGGTAAACCCTTTTTTCCGATATTAAATGATTCCAAGTCTGAAAAAGATTCTAAATTTACATGGGAAGAAGAAACTGAAAAAAGTGTTGAAATCGTGAGGAAAGGCAACGAAGCCTAGAAGTTCGGTTGATAAGCGAATTATCTTTGCAATAAAATAGTTAGAAGATACTGCGATCATCTCTGCCGTATACCATTAGGCCATTTCCCTTTCGGGGTAGGCGTGACACTACCCGATTCGGGTAGTGTTTCTAGGTTGATAACTTGTAGTAAATAACTACAAGTGTGGGCTCACCACACCCACGATGTGCCAACAGCACTCAGTTTTCTCGAATGGTTACCCATCCAAGTGCTAACCGCGCCCAACGCTGCTTAACTTCAGTGATCTGACGAGAACTGGTTTTTTCAACGTGGTATGGCTGTTGGCCGTGATTTGGGAAAACACCGTTAACTGCAAAATGAACGAAGCCGAGAAAATCGACGAAAACTGCTCGAATCTTTATTCGCGGGTATCGCGGATTCTTATTCATTTTCTGAATTTTTGTTGTTGTTCTTGACTAATTTGCATACGATCTTTTCATTTTTGCAAGGAAAATTGTTAAAAAACGTTGATTAATTATCTAAAATGCAGTTAACGGTGTTGATTGCGATGCTGAAATTCGAGAAAACGCCGTAACGGGCAGTTACGGCTCTCTTCGAATTACGGACCTCAGAAATAGGCCTGCCGTGATTTGAGAGAACGCCGTTCACGGCAAAAGAATATAATAACTAATAATAAGTGCAGTTACGGCGTTTCTCGAATCACAAACCTCTTTTATCGGGGTTCGATGATTCCGGAGAACGCCGTAAGCACTTACGGACCTCTCCGAAATCACGAAGGCTCGAAATAGCCGTCCAATAATTTTGGTAAAGTCCGTAACTGTCAGTTACGGCGTTTCTCGAATTTTGACGTCACGTATTTAGTCGTCTCTGATTTAGGCCTGCAGTTAACGGCCAGTTACGGCTCTCTCTCAAATGACAACTCGCCAATCTTTGCAGTTAACGGTTTTTTTCAAAAATTATGCAATAATTATTTTTAAAGTTATTAACAATTTAGAAAAATTATTTTAATAATCAGGTGTATCTTTTTTTCATGATTCCAACGATATAAAAAACTCATTTTTCGATTTTTTGCAGTTAACGGTGTTTTTTCCAATCACAGCAGATCTGCCTTGTAAATAAACTTCTAAAAAGTTACATCGGGACCGCAAGTGACTAGCATCAGCTGCGTAAATCAATAATTAATCCAGATTTCAGTTGAATGGTGAGTCCACTGTTTACGTCAAATGACGCCCTTTTGGCTAGATAGGTCATATATCTGTAATTTTGAGTCATTCAGTGGGTTCATTAATTTTAATATCAATTTGGAGTGTATATTTATCGTAACAATATAAATTATAGTATGACTATATATGAGAGAAGTTTATATGTAAATGACTATTATGTATCTGGGTTACATAATTTACTCAATGAATCAAATGTGTTTATATTAACTGCACTCATATTATCTTTCTATTTATATTATCAGGACAAATATAGACTAAACATTTTATATGAAAATTAATGAACCGAAAAAATGTTTTAATATCTTGAATCTGTTAGTCGCAGTAACTGAAAATTATTAAATTGTAACAGAATTTTCTGAAACATATGACTAAAGCTTTATACGGAAATTTGTTCGAATTCACACAAAAATAAATCTATTTTTTTGTTTTAAAAAAAATTATATTTAGAGGTGCGGCGCGAGCCCTATGAAGTTTAACACGTATTTCCCATTAGAAAAAAAGACGTTTTTGTACATTTTATTCAGAATCGTCAATATTAGGTAAAACTCGAGTTGAAATTCAACATTTCTTTTGACAATTATCCATAGAATAAGAATAAAATATTACTTTTCAAATATCACTTCCATAAGTCTCTTTTATACGGTCCCCAAAAAATCCCATAAGTGAAAAATGGGTTTAGCGAGTTTTCGGCGCTTATTATGAGTTTTTTGCGTTTTTTAAAATGTAAATTGTTTCCAATAAATGAAATAGTACTTTAAACCGATTATCAGATGTTTCCATGAATTGTTTAAACAATTTATGATTGTTTTTAGCAAATTTCTCTTAGAACAGAGATAGAAAGTCACGGTTTTTTCAAAAATTTTCCACTTTTTGTCCAATTTTCAATCAAGAGTAAGGTAATAGTTAATTAATGTTAACAAAAATAATTGTTTGAACTATTTACTATTATTGTTAATAATACTCTCTTAGAAAAATTATAGAAAATTGCACTTTCTTTTTAAAATTTTCACTTCTTATCCAATTTTTAATTAGAGTGAGGTGAATAATGAATTAGAACTAACAAAATCATTTGTTTAAATAATTCATTATTATTCTAAATAATATTATTTTTGAATAATGTTAGAAAGTTGCGGTTTGGTTTGAAATATTCAACTTTTTGTCCACTCTTCATATAAAGTTCTAATAATTAATTTAATTTAACAAGTATTATTGTTTAAATAAATTATTATTACTGGAAAATATCTCATCCTATATTAATACTAGATAGTTGCGGTTTTTCCAGAAATTGTCCAATTTTTCTCAACTTTTCACTTACTGAGTACAGTAATAATTAATACAAGGTAACAAAATAATTGTTGAAAAAATAGTAATAAGTAATAAAAGTTAGGAGCAAATAATAAATATCAATATTAATTTAAACAAAAATGATCTCAGTAACTATTTCAAGGAAAATTTCCATTTGATATGGTCCATGTAGGAAATTTAGAATTTTCAAGAAGAAAAACAAATTTTTGAGAAAGCAGTTGATTTTTGATCAAAAAGTTCATTTACAACCAAAAAAGCTAAGAAATATTTTATTAATTTACCTAAAAGTTAAAATTGATATAATAATTAATATATATATATATATATATATAAATAATTAATATAATAATGAAATTATAAATATATAATTTTATAAAATTTATTTCAATTATTGATATTAATATTAATCTTATAATTCAATTAATTAATAAAATTAAACAAAATGAATCTGTAAATAACAAAAAATAAATTTTTAATGAATACAATAAAATATTATTATATAATAAAAATAACAAAAATATATAAAAAAGGAATATTTCAAAAATCTGTTTGATTTCAGATAAATATATTCACAAAGAAGAAAGAGATTGTTTAAAATATGTTTCTCTCTAATGTTTATTTATTATTTCTTTATAACTAAAAAGGCAAATCATAGTTGAACATTTCAGAAAAACAGCAACTTTCTGGCATATATATAGAAGAAAATAGTAATCAACAATAATACATTTTTTAAACAACTGTTTTTGTTAACTTGCAATTATTATTAGCTCACTAAGTGAAAATTGGACATAAAGTTAAAAATTTCAGAAAAACCGCAACTTTCTGGTATTAATATAGATGAAGATAGTTCTAAACAATAATAATTTGTTTAAAAAATAATTTTTGCTAAATTTAGTAAACTATTTAGTCACTCTGAGTAAAAAGAAGACAAATAGTTAAAAAATTTACAAAAGAACCGCAACTTTCTACCAGCAAGCAATGAAAATATTGTAAATAATGAAGATAAATTGTTGAAGCAATTATTTTTGTCAACTTGAATTAATTATTACTTCACTCTAATTGAAGAGTGAACAAAAAGTTAAAAATTCCAGAAATAAAAACTGCAACTATCTAGTATTAACATCGAAGAAGATAGCTATGAACATTAATAATTTGTTCAAACATTTATTTTTGATAAACTGAATTGAATTAATATTCAATTCAATACTCACGTCAAGTGAAAAATGGACAAAAAGGTTAAAATTCTAGAGAAACTGCAATTTCTAGCATTATTCAAAGAGAATGTTATTAACAATAATTAATTTTTTGGACAATCCTGTTTTTTAGCATAACTTAACTATTACCTCACTCTAATTGAAAATTGGACAAAAAGTGGAAAATTTTTGAAAAAACCGTGACTTTCTATCTGTGTTCTAAGAGAAATTTGCTAAAAACAATAATAAATTTAAACAATGTATAGAAACATCTTATTATCAGTATAAAGTAGTATTTTATTTATCGGAAACAATTTACATTTAAAAAACAGCACACAAATTATAATCAGCGCCGAAAACTCGCAAAAATAATTTTTTCACGATTCTGAATAAAATTTACAAAAACGTCTTTTTTTTCTCATAGAAAACATTTGTTAAACTTCATGGTGCTTGTGCTACGTCTAAATATTTTTTTTTCCAAACGAAAAAATGGATTTATTTTTGTGTGGAGTCGAAAAAATTTCCAGGCGATGTGCATACAAATTGGAAGAAAGAAAATTTCCAATATATTTTTGGACCACCCTAGTGTAGATCATAGTATAAAAATTGAAACGGTGATCATGAGGACTATAATTTATTACTTATATTAAATTTCGGAGACTGAAGTTGGAGAGAAGCTGAGACGTTAACAAGGAGGAAGAGAAGTGTTGAGGAGAGGTGCTGATTTTTTAACGTCTCGAGGTGTACATTAATATTCCGTAGTACCGGCAAAATGTAAATCTGAAGGATGCCCCATTTCATCTTCTTGGTAGCGTACTTCATCTACATCTTGCTCCTTGTCTCTTTCGTCTTGCGCATCTCTCCAGTTCTTGGTCCATCATCTGCAAAGCAAAGACCACTTCTTGGCTGGCACTCTTTCCGCCAGATCTCTTGGCCTATCCATTTTTATCGCGATATCTTCTCAACCCGTAAAGCAGAAGTACCTATCATGAAATATGACCCATTTATGAAACAGTTTCACAAATAACCAAATTTATAAATCATTTTAAAGTATATTGGTGAACACAAACAGATGTATTAACAAGTATAAAAATAATAGAAAATAAATAATTTTAAATGAAATTAATGTAGGTATCCTTATTCTAAGATTTCAAATTAAAATATAGGTGAAACCAGTAGGAGGTGGACACCAGTACCAGAGTAGCAATATTTAAAATGAGATGAAAATTTTGTTCGCTGACAGTATATTATTTTTTGAGGAACTAGAACATTGTGCGCGTTACGCGTGCACTAATTATTACCCTTTCGTTAGAAAAAAACTCCGTTCATTTCACTGAGAAAAATGAATTATACCCGGTAATAAAAAATATATATGGGACAGCGATGCAGATTATTAAAACGACAATCTATAGATATTAAGAAATAGATATTTACAGGATAATATCTTGGATTATTAAACTGGAAACAAATTTCAATTTTTTAAACACACAATAAGCAGGAAAGTGGCTATCATAAGACTACAAAAACGAAAGTAAAGGAGGCTAAGTTTCTGCACTTGTACAAGTGGCAGTGATGTGTAATGAAAATAAATATAAACTTACCGATTTTATAAATTTAAATCACGTGTGATTTAGCACTAATAATAATTTTATAACTTAATTATTACTTGTTTTAATGCGAACGGATGCATATGACACGCGCCACGATGCGACGTACCATCTGAGACTACACAGACGCCTGGATATTTTAAAATCTGAGATGTTACAATTTAATACCTGAAGATTATAAGAATTTAACACCTAGAGTTTATATTTGGTAACATCTTCATATATCAGAAAAATTTTATAGATTATACGCGCTAATATACTTTTCTATACGGTGTATTATTCTTTCATTCTATTATCCAGTTCGTATAATCCATTTTCTCAGTGTTTCCAACATTCTTTTACAGATTTCATAGAAAATCTTATATGACTTGAAAACGATGTATATGGTTTACAGAAGTTTCTTGACTATAGCAAGAAAATTCCAGTACATTCGATATGAATGACATAATTTTTTTCATTTACTTACATTTATTGAAAACTGCATTTTGACGTCAGTAAAAGTGCACTTTTGCTCCCTACACTGAGAAAAATGGATTATACGAACTGGATAATAGAATTAAAGAATAATACACCGTAAAGAAAAGTATATTAGCACGTATAATCTATAACATTTTTCTAATATATGAAGATGTTACCAAATATAATCTCTAGATGTTAAATTCTTATAATCTTCAGGCATTAAATTGTAACATCTCAGATTTTTAAATATTCAGGCGTCTGTATAGTCTCGGATCGTACGTCGCATCATGGCGCATGTCATATGCATCCGTTCGCATTAAAACAAGTAATAATTAAGTTATAAAATTATTATTAGTGCTAAATCACACGTGATTTAAATTCATAAAATCGGTAAGATTATATTTCTTTTCATCACACCTCACTGCCACTTGTACAAGTGTGTTTAAAAAATTGAAAACTGCACTGAGAAAAATGGATTATACGAACTGGATAATAGAATTGAAGAATAATACACCGTATAGAAAAGTATATTAGCGCGTATAATCAGTAATATTTTTGTAATATATGAAGATGTTACCAAATATAATCTCTAGATGTTAAATTCTTATAATTTTCAGGCATTAAATTGTAACATCTCAGATTTTTAAATATCCAGGCGTCTGTATAGTCTCGGATGGTACGTCGCATCATGGCGCGTGTCATATGCATCCGTTCGCATTAAAATAAGTAATAATTAAGTTATAAAATTATTATTAGAGCTAAATCTCATGTGATTTAGATTTAGAAAATCGGTAAGATTATATTTCTTTTCATTACACCTCACTGCCACTTGTACAAGTGTGTTTAAAAAATTGAAAACTGCACTGAGAAAAATGGATTATACGAACTGGATAATAGAATTGAAGAATAATACACCGTATAGAAAAGTATATTAGCGCGTATAATCTATAATATTCTTCTAATATATGAAGATCTTACCAAATGTAATCTCCAGATGTTAAATTCTTATAATCTTCAGGCATTAAATTGTAACATCTCAGATTTTTAAATATCCAGGCGTCTGTATAGTCTCGGATGGTACGTCGCATCGTGGCGCGTGTCATATGCATCCGTTCGCATTAAAAGAAGTAATAATTAGGTTATAAAATTATTATTAGCGCTAAATCACACGTGATTTAGATTTAGAAAATCGGTAAGTTTATATTTCTTTTCATTACACCTCACTGCCACTTGTACAAGTGTGTTTAAAAAATTGAAATTTGTTTCCAGTTCTACTTCCGAGCTCGTCTATCAAAATTTTGTATAGGTTTATAAATACGTTTACAAAAATCATTATATATATATGTAGATATATATATATATACATATATATATATATATATTTGAGGTTATCTAATGGACCAGGATTCTAATATGGATATTAGATTTTAAAATCTTGGATTATAGATTTTATTATCTCAGATTATAAAATTTAATAATCCAAGATATTATCCTGTAATATCTATAGATTGTACTTCTAATAATCTGGATCGCTGTCCATTAGTAAATAGTCTAAGATTATATCCGGTAACATATTTTTTATTACCGGGTATAATCCATTTTTCCCAGTGTAGCACATTATTTTTCTTATCAACAAAATATGTCTCGCCACGTGTGGAATTATCCGACACAGTACTTTTAATATTTTTTTAGCATTTGAGAATCATAAAAAACACATTTTTGAGGTATTTTTCGATAAACTATTGATCAGAATTAAATTAAACTATTTAAATTTGATTCGAATTTTTTATAAGATTCCATCCACCACGTTTTCTGGACATATTTGTCACCCAAATGTATTACATTATTTCATTTTCATATCAACATTTTATTCTCAATGTTCAACAGTAAGAAAAATGTAAAATTTATGTGCATGATGAGACTAAGAAAAATTTAGGATCTATATTAAATCAAGACAGAAATAGACAACAGTATTTCAATTTATATTTGACATGAGCACAATTAAGTAACTCTATCAATAATCAACAGTAAAAATGGTATTTTCACAATAAATGTAAAATAAAAATGTTTCTATACTTTCATTGCATTATTTACGTTTAAATGATAGTTTCAAAAATCAAAACTTACAACAAACGGTTAATTTTTGTTAGTTCCATTAAAAATTTGAGCTTCTCTTTATACCTTGAACCCGTAATTTGACAAATTTCAATTCAAAAGATGACACTCTAGAGGAAAAACCTTTATTGGTTCAAAGTTCAACAAACTAGTCGAAAGTTGAACTACTTTGTTAAAAATTCATTTTTTTGTTGGTGATTCATCATTTATTTGAAAACCCTTTTTTTAAATCAAAATTTAACTATTTAGTCAAAATTTGTTGTTGCGAATTAATTAATTCTTACTGACATTTCAACTATTCCATGTTTGGTTTAACATTTATCTTTTTCAGTTGGAAATTCAGCTATTTGGTTAAAAATTTCTGTAATTCGTTGAAACTTTGTCTCTTGTCGTAAAATATTAAACCTCTTGGTGACTAATTCACCTTTTTGGTTGAAAATTAATTTCTTTGGTTGAAAATTTAACTATTAGTTTGAAAATTCCTTTAAAAATTCAAAATTTGTTTGAAAATTGATATATTTTATTGTAAATTTATCTTTTTTCAGTTGGAAATTCATTTCTTTGATTAAAATAATTTTTTCAAATGAAAATTTCACTATTCCAGTTTTTGCCGAAAATTTATCTTTTTTTTTTTTTTTGATAGGCAATTAATCTTCTTGGTAGAAAATTGGACTATTATGTTGAAAATTCATATATTTTGTTGAAAATTTGTCCTTCTTGGTAAAAAAAATCATATATATATTTTTTGGGTTGATAATTAATTCTCTTAATTTTCATCGGAAATATTTTCATTTTATTTATTATTAATTTTTTTATTTTATTTATATATTCAATTAATATATTATATAAATTATTAATTAATTAATTAATTAATTAATTAATTATTTATTAATAAATTCACCTCGTACTAGTTTCCTCTATACAAAGCTCGGATCGTGCGACTTTTTACGACTCTTTAGAAAAAATGCGACTTTTTACGACTTTTTGAAGAGAAATGCGACTAATCGACTTTTTTCCGGTTTCCTCAGAAGTTCGCTATTATAGTTAGTTTCAATTTTATCATAATAAAAATTTTAAAATTAAAATTCAGTACTAGACAAAATTGTACCATTATAATTGAAAACACTAAAAATTGAATAATTTATCATTAAAGTATCACACTTAGAAAATTTTAAATTAATAGCTTTCGAAATTTAGCAATTTAAATTTCGTGAATTTTTTCAAATTGCAAGCCTTGACTGTTGGACATTTTTATGTCGAAAACGCCTGAAGTCGATTAATGTTAAATTGAATTACAGTCTTCACACGCATTCCCCTATATCCCTTTTTCTTCCTTTTTTAAAAAATTCTTCTTTTTACCCTGTTTTCAAGCAACGTTCCCCATTCCCCTTTTTCTCGTTTTTCTTCGCTCAAACGCATTACATACATTCTTTTTGGTTAAAAATTCGACTATTTTGTTGAAAATGCCAATAGTTTGGTAAAAATTAATCTTTTTTGGTCGAAAATTGAACAGATTTGTTGAACATTCGCCTTTTTGTATGTGGAATATATCTTTTTAGATTGAAAATTCTTCTTTTATGACGGAAAATTAATCGTTTTTAGTTAAAAATTAATTTCTAATGGTTGAAAATTAACTTGTTTTTTTGAAAATTTAACTATTCAGTTAAAAATATATCTATTTCGCTCAAAATTAGTCTCTTTATTGAAAGTCCAACCATTTTGTGGTAAATGCAACTATTTGGCTGAAAATTATTGTTCATTATTCAAATTTAACTATTTGGTTAAAGCTCATTCTACTTGGTTAAAAATAATCTATTTATTAAAAATTCAACTTTTCAGGCAGATAATTCAACTTTTATGAATTTTTTTAATTAAATTGTTCATATAATAAACAATTATTCGTTAATAAAGTATCATAAAATAAGTATTTTTCCAAGCAATTTAAAAATTCTTCCGCTTGGAAGACGAAAACTTGCATTTGAAAATTGACAAAAATCTTTAATGAGTTATAAAGTTTATTTGAATAAATAACAAATGGTGTGGCGTGACAAAGAATTATAATCAATAAGATCCTTTCTAGGCCAATAACATTTGATTTCGTATAAAGGACATCCGTTTGTTGAAAAGCAGTTACGTTCTAAATTTGTTTATAAAATTGTCTATAAAGTATAGCTTTTGTTAGTGGAGTGAGTTAACTTTAATTTTTTACTATTAAAATTTTGGTTACAGGGGATGGATTTCAAGAGGAAAGGTGTAAGAACCAAACAGGGGCATGAAGTCAAGAAAAAAGAAAATTTATACCAAAAATAACAAAAAGAAAAGCTATACTTGTATAAGAAAAAAAAAATTTGCTTGCATATATACCTTAAGATGGTCAAAAAAAAAGGTTTTTTTCAAACTGAAAACATTTGTCGATTTTGTCAAAATAAAGGCAAATAATGAAGTTTGACCTCTAGAAAAACTTGATTGATGATTTTAAGTACTGCCTCAAAAATTTTTAAGTTAAAACAGTAAAAAAAGTCGAAAAACTATCTTCATCTTTTTATGAT
This sequence comes from Andricus curvator, assembly GCA_932195095.1. Classification (NCBI taxonomy): domain Eukaryota; kingdom Metazoa; phylum Arthropoda; class Insecta; order Hymenoptera; family Cynipidae; genus Andricus; species Andricus curvator. The sequence continues at coordinate 508,001 of CAKNYM010052960.1, read as the reverse complement.
TTTTTTATTCATAATAAAAAATAAATGAGATATTATTGGGACCATCACCTAGGACATCTATTAGAGTTAAAAGCAACAAATTTTGATTTTTTTTTAGTTTTTGACGTCTATAGGAAATTGAAAATTGTTCCTTCTTTGTAATAAATAGAGATTTCCATTCGGCATGATTTTTTCAGCATAATATTATCAGCAAAGCATTTTATTATAATTTGGAAATATTTAACTTGATTAATAATTAAAAAATTAAGTAAATGATCCAAAATGAAAAAATCATATGACTCTGGCTTCCAATAATTTTTCTTGTGTATTGTTATAGTTATTCAGTTTACGATAATAAGATTTTAAAAAAAGTTGTCGATGTAAACCTGAAAAATATTTTTTGCTTCGAAAATCTTTATATGTGATGAGATTGTTTGAAGAAAAAGAGCTTTTAGCACTAGAAAAAGAATCGCTTTGAATTTATAATGGTGATAATTAGAGAATATTTTTCATTTATTGATATGAAATTTGCAGAGAACTTGTTAAACATGTGTTTGAACTGGAAAATATAGTGGAGAAGATTTTTACTAAAAATATTAAAAAATGAACCATGCTGAATGAAAATCTCTGATTATTCCAAAAAAAAGCAGTAATTTTCAATTGCCTATAGACGTCAAAAACTAAAAAAAAAAATTATATTTTTCTCTCATCACTATAATAGATGTTCCAAATAATGGTTCCAATAATTTTGTATTAATTTGTTGTTACGAATGAAAAAACATTAAAAGATGAAGATCATTTTCCGACTTCTAGGGGTCAAACTTCATTATTTGACTTATATTTTGAAACAATGTAGGAGCGTTCCCACTTTTCAAAAAAAAAAATTTTCTGGACATCCGTTATGAAAGATCGGTATAAGAGCCTAGAAATTGTTTCATAATGTATGTTTAATAGTAATTTCACATTCAGAAAAGATCGGTTTATTTATTAATAACAAAATTTCCGAACCATATATATGTTTTATCGTTTTAAATTTAATGACAATTTGAAGATCCCCTCAACATTTGTTTCATCATCGGTTCATAATTCGCATCACCAAACCATCCAGCCATAACAAGCTAGATTTGAATTTCGTCTTCTTCATTCCGACCCTCCGTTCATTCGATTAATTAATCTGTTAATTATTATTCATTCGCCCCCGGGAAATTCCACCTAGTGAATGAACGCGAAGCGCGTTGGCGTGGCGTTGCCTCATAGTCACGCGTTATAAGCACTCACCAGCGCGAATTATAACAGGATATAGTTATCGTATTTTAGTGTAATTATTGCGAAAAAGTATGTGTAAAGTCCAGGGAATTATCACAGATTATTGCAATTTTGGGCATTTTGTCTTTGAAAATTTGGCAATATTGCGAGTTTAATATTATTAATATTCAGAGTAATGAAATCAAAATATCATCTTTACCAAAATTTAATTTTTGAACGTAGAATATATTTACATTTTTGCAGATAGAATTGACAGTTTCAGGTTAAAGTACCAATCAGTCGTTTTCAGAAGACATGCAGAAATTCGAGTAAGGGTGATGAGTAAATATAAAAAATATTTGGGTCCTAATTCTTATTTGGGTATTAATATAATTTGGGTCATTTCAGAATAGGTCTTCTGGACGTGGTTGCAACGCAATTAATAAAACATTGATATTGTCATCAACCTGTTTTTCGATAAATGCCTAAGTTCTTTTAATTATAATTATATGCATATAACTTATTTGGGTAATTCCAGAATAGATTGTCTGAACGTGAATGCGACGTAATTTAAAAAAATTGATATTGACATATCATATTCCTGAATGTCAGTAGAGTTGAATTTTACTTTCTATAGTGCACAATATTCATTTCCCTTTCTAAAAATGATTTGTATTTTTTTTTATTCAATCAATCAAAAATTAGATTATCATTTACAGAATTCAACTTTCATTTGGTAAGAATATATTTTCATTTAGGTACAAATTTCATTAAAAAAGTAAATACAAAATACTACTTCGAAATGTCAAATTTTTAGGGTTTCAACTTGATGATCTCTGTCATTATTATATGAAAATAAGGAAATTCAACTTTATTCTAAAGATATGTCCCTAATAGCAATAATTTCAATCGAAATTTAAGAGAATTTGACACCTTTATATATAAATGTTTGTAAAATCTAAAATAATAAACATTTTTCAATGTTCTTGGGCTCATTTTAAGGGTAAATTTCTATAGAATCGTGGCAACTTATCCTTGTTATGCAATTTGTTGCTTGTATCTTAGAAAAATTTTGGACAAATTTAAATATTTTTCTCTGTTGAGAGAAATATATTTCTGTAAAATATATTAAATAAGGAAGTTTCTATCATTTAAAATATATATCCATTTAATTTGTATCATAATGTATCTACAAATAAGATGTCTTCGAACTTTCCAACTTTTTCGTTCCAACTTTTACATCTTAAATTATTAAAAGAAAATAAACAATTATGCTAAGTTAATGCGATTCTATAGAAATTTACATCTAAAATGAGCTCAAGGATATTGAAAAATGTTCACTATTTCAAATGTTACATTTAATATTTAAGAAAAAATTGAAATTTGCACTATTTTAGAAATTTTAATGGTTGTCATAGGTCAGGGAAAGTCTCAAGAAATTTAAAACTGGTCAAGGAAAGTCAGGGAAAACCTGACAGAATCATGAAATTTTCGATAAACTGAAGTTGATTTTATTATTTTGTTGAAAATTCAACAATTTTGTGAAAAAAAGTTATTCTTTTTGGTTGAAGATTCAACTCCTTTGTTGAAAATTCGTCTTCTTCGGTGGAAAATTCATCTATTTTGTTAGAAATTACAACCTTTTGGTTACAAATCACAAAATTTGATTGAAAATTAATCCTTTTTGATTAAAGATTCAACTATTTTATTGAAAATTCATCTTTTTTGGCTGAATTCATCTGCTTTTGGTTAAATATTAAAATATTTTTTTGTTGAAATATAAAATATTACATTTTTTGGTTGAGAATGATCTTTTTTGGTTGAAAACTAATCTCATTACTCGAAAATTCAACTATTTGATTGAAAATTCGTTTTTGTTTGTTTAAAGATTCATCATTTTAGTTAAAAATTCATTTCTTTAACAGAAAGTTCAACTACTTCATTTAAAAAAAAAAAAAATTTTTATCTTCTTTGTTGGAAATTCATCTGTTTGGATGAAAATTGAACTATTTCATTGAATTTTTTGTTGGTTCGAATTAATTTTTTTTACTGAAAATTTAACAATTCCATTATTGTTTAAAAATGAATTTCGTTGGTTGAAAATTTTAACTTTTCAATTTTTGGTTAAATTTTTTTTTAGTTGAAAATTCATGTGTTTTGTTGCAAATTCAACTATTTGGTTGAAAAATATTTGTTTACGGTTCAAGATTCATAATTTCAGTTAAAAATTATTATCTTCAGTTAAAAATTCAACAATATCATTGAAAAGTTGTTTTTTTTTCACTGAAAATTAATTTTTAAAAATGAAAATTTTACTATTCCCTTTTTGCTTGAAAATGTATCATTTTAATTAAAAATTCATTTATTTAGTTGAAGACTTGTCTTTTTTCGGTTAAAAATGCAATTATTTTGATAAAAATTCATACTTTTTTGTGGGAAATTTAACTTTTTTGTTAGGCTTTAATATTTCATGCTTGAAAATTAGTCTATTCTGGTTGAGTATTCAACTAATTTATAGAAAATTCCGTTTTTTTGTCCAATTTACTGTTTTTTGTTCAAAAATCGAAATAATGTGTGTGTGAAAATATTTGGTGAAAAATAATTTTTTTACGAAGATTCATCGCTTTGGTAAAAAATGTATGTGACTATTTGGTTGAAAATTCATTTTCTCTTGGTTGAAAATTAATTGCTTCATCTGAAAATTTAAATCTTCCGTTTTTGGATCAAAATTTATATTTTTGGGTTGAAAAATCAACTATTTGGTTGAAAATTAATGTCTTTTACATATGTCTTACACAATTTGTGGATGAACCCTTGTAAAATTGTGTATGACTATCGTCATTAAAAGTTTTTAAAATAAATTTAGATAAATTCATTTTTTTTTAAATCCTGGTGTTTTCTTTACAATGAGATAAAATACAAACACTTTATTTGGGTTTTCCGGTCTTAAGATTTTGGGACATATATTTGTGGACTGTGTGGATTTGGGCTTTAAGGCTTGGGGCCTTATCTTTGGACCTAATATTTTGAGTATTTTATTTTAGGTCTAATTGTATGTATGTTATTAGAGCTTAGTGTTTGACTATATCGACCTTCAAAAAGTAATGTGTTCTCTTCGCTAGTTATATTTTTGAAGTCTGAACCAGAGTTGGGTAGTAACTTTCTACAATGTTACAAGTAACTAAGTTACTGAAAAGTTACTTTATTTGTAGCTTTTAGAGTAACTTCGTCACTATTTCAAAAAGTAACTTCTAACGTAACTTAGTAACGATTTTTCAGTAACTTGTAACTTTCATTTTAGTAACTTTGAAGTTACTTTGTGGTTTTTGTATATCTACTACCAAAAGCGGTTTATGGGTCAGTTATTATTGCCAACGGCCATACCACGCTGAAAAACCCAGTTCTCGTCAGATCACTGAAGTTAAGCAGCGTTGGATGCGGTTAGTACTTGGATGGGTGACCATTCAAGAATACTGACATGAGTGCTGTTGTGGCACATCGTGGGTGTGGTGAGCCCAGACTTGTAGTTATTTATAACTACAAGAAAAACCGAGAAACACTACCTGAATCGGGTAGTGTGTCACGCCTACCCTGAAAGGGAAATGGTTTAATGGTATATATATGGGTAGAAAGTCAATCTCTTTTAGTTCAGAATTCAGCTATTTTCTTGAAAATTCTTCTTTTTTGGTTGAATGCGACAGTGATTGATTTCAAATTCAAATATTTTTTTTTTTGTGAAATATTATCAACTATTATATTTTTCGTTGAGAATTCATCTTTTGGCTTAACGTTTAACTACTTGGTGCGAAATTCGTGTATTTTGTTAAAAATGCAAAGACTGGTATTTTCAACTATTCATATGTTTGGTTTGAAAATGCAACTGTTTCGTAGAAAATTTATCTTTTTGTCTCGAAAAATCAACAATTTGGTGGACATTTCTTTTTCATTCTTGGTTCAATGTTCGGCTTTTTTGTTTCAAAATTTACCTCTTTTGGTGAAAAAATTTTGTGGTTGAATACAACTATGTTTAATTTAAAATCCAAATCTTTCTTGGTTGAAATAATATAAACTATTATATTTTTCGTGGAAAATTCATCTATAACATTTTATTTGGTTGAAAATCAACTCTTTTATTAAAAATTTATGTTTAAGGTTTGAAAATGCAACTGTTTTGTGGAAAAATTGTCTTCTTGGCATGAAAATACATCAATTCATTAGAACATTATTTTCTTTCTTGTTTCCAAATTCGACTTTTTCGTTCCAAAATTTATCTCCTTTGGTGAAAAAATCTAATTTCTTTTGGTTGAAAATTCAACTGTTTTGGTAGAAAATTCATCTCATTTGGTTGAGCATTCTGCTATTTTGTTGAAAATTTCTCTTTTTGGTTATTTTCAACCGTGTTTAATTTCAATTTAAAATCTTTTTCTGTTGAAATAATATCAACTATTATATTTTTCGTTGAAAGTTCGTCTATTTTGGTTAAAAATTCATGTATTTTGTTAAAAATTCATGTCGTTTTTTTTTAGTTGAAAAGTATTTTCTTTGTTAAAAAATTATATGTTTGGTTTGATAATGCAACTGTTTTGTAGAAAATTCGTCTTTTTAGTCTGAATATTCAACAATTTATTAGACATTTTTTTTCTTTCTTGGTTTCCAAGAAAAATTCCAGGAAAAATTAACTTGGCTTAGTTGAAGAATCAGATATTTTGTTTAAAAAATCGTCTTTTCTGTTTGAATTCAACTGTGAACTCAAGTATTTTGGTAGGAATTTCAACTAGTTGGATGAAAAATATCGAAAATTTTTGTTGAAATTTCAACAATTTTTTTGAAAAGTGTTGATTTTGTTTGGGAAATTCATCTTCTCTGGTAAACAAATTTCTGAAGAGGGTTCAGCTTTTTATTTGAAAATTTGTCTTTTCTGGTTAAAAATTTAACTACTTGGTTGAAATTTGATCGACTTTATTAAAAATTCAGTTGTTTGATTAAATATTTATAATGAAGGTTGAAGATTCATCCCTTTGGTTGAAAATTCGACTATTTTGTTTCAAAATCATTTTTTTGTGGGGGAGGGGTGTTCAAACGTTTTGATAGAAAATTCAACTATTTGGTTGAAAATTAACTATTTGGTTCAAAATGTACTTTTTTGTAAAAAATCAATATTTTCTGTACGAAAGTTCTACTGTTTGGTTAAAAATTCAATTATTTAGATAAAAATTTAACTATTTTGGTAGAAATTTCAAATTTGGTTAAAAACTAACTTTTTTATTGAAAATTAGTCCCGTTGAGTTACAAATTCATTTCTTCCGGTAAACATTTTTTTATATTTTTTGGTTGAAAATGCAATTGTTTGGTTAAAATATGTGACTGAAAAATCATACTTTAACTAATACCTATATCTTTTAAATGAAGTATTTGTGAATTATTATTTTAGTTATTTTGATTATTTAATTATAAAATTAAGGAAGTGAAAAAAGTAACTTTCGAGGTTACTTTTAGATACTTTATCCAGTAACTGAAACTAGTTATAGTTACAAGTAACGTAACATTTACTAGTTACCTTTCTTCGCGAAGTGACGTAACTATAACTATAGTTACTCAAAAAAAAAAGTAACTTACACAAGACTGGTTTGACCAAGCGCAAAAAAGATTAATTTGTGACACGAATATCGTGAAAAAAGATGAACTCGTAATTTTGGACTTGTGCCGCGCTGTGGAGGTCAATTCACTCAGTCATTGGCAGAAATACTGGCGCTGAATTTAATTTGAAAGCTTTTAACAAATTTAGTCGAAATGCCTCGCTTTTTGACGACACCGAGGGGAAATTTAACGCAGGCAGTATTAATCGTGCATTTCCGGTGTCGAAAACTATCTGCTGCTCAAAACATTTTCCAATATTTCCTGATGCGATCCACTCCCGTAAGAGTTGACGGCTGATTAACGTTCACCTCCCCATTCACCGTTCTCCAAATTGTGTCAGCGGCTGCTGGAAATTATTTACTCGCATTATCGCGCACTTTACGCGAACGAAACACAATGTGATAACAGTAGGTGATTTAACGAGGCAAAATTTCTCTGAATATTTCGACTTAGTGCCGTCAATCGAGGTCAATTGTATAACGCTATTACTTCCCAAAAACTAATTGATGCGTTTTATTGCAAAGCTCGTGAAATATAAACAATAGAGTTAATCATCGCAGTCAGTATATTTGGCTGTTCTCCGAATTTCATCATCAAATACCCATTCGAAATATGGCCACTATAAGGTATAGAAATATATTGCTTATTTTGCTCTATAAATATGTCACTGGAGTTCGCAAAGTTTATCAACGAAAATATAACATTTTTAATATGAACTCAAATCAATTTTTTGTTTTTTCAATTATTGCAAAAATGATGAAGTATATAATTTTAAATGGTATAAACTCATTATAACGTCATATTTATTATTTTAATAAAATATACTATACTAGAACATTGTGCGCGCTTTATACTCGGTTTATTTTCAACATTTTCCTATGGGTTTTACAGAAAATCTTATTAATCCGGGAGCCAAGAACCGTTTGGTCCTTACTAATAAGTCCCCGGAATTTTCAATGCATATTGTGCAAAATGGTCTCCTGAATCCGACGGTATGAGGTGCTTTTGCGAATTTACGGTCGTTCTCTAGATATTGTCAATTAAACATTTTTTTACAAATCATGCTTCATTTCCTGAGATTATCGAAATTTGAACACATTTGTTTTTGAAATCATTGAGTGTTATTGAAATCAACAATTTTTGTTCTGTGCGATTTTTTATCTGCCTGATAGATTTTACAAAAGTCACAAAAAAAGCATATTATTATAATCGATTTTTATGTATTGTTTATGGATATTTTTTGCAGATCTTTCTTCAGGATTAACTAGATTATGATAACACGCATGCAATTTATTTTGTATATTTTTACATATGACCCATAGTTTATATAAAAAAACACTAACAAGTTTTGCCAAAAAGTTTATTTGAACCCGATTGTAGCCGAGATTTATTAAAATTTTCACATTAAAACTTCCCCATAGAGGAAAGACATTTGTCTGAGACTTTTTTTCGTATTCGGAATAATTTATTTGTGAAATAAAAAATTAATTTAAAAGAAAAGAAATCTTTAAAGATCAAATGGGATTGAAAGTATTAGGCGATTTTTCTTCAATCTTTTTTCCTGATTTTCTCGTAAAAATATGATGAAAGTAATGCAGCATATGAAAATTCGATTTATTAATATTTTACAAAATATTGATCTTTCTTAACCGATTTCAATCTTATAACAATGGGAAGGTCTTGCCTCGCGTCCTATTGTTTAAGATTAGTGCTAGCAGAGAAAAATAAAAATTTTGTAACATATTGATTAATCCAATTTTGATATGCTGCATTAGCCTCGTTATACTATTACGAGAAAATAAAAAAGGACATTGAAAAAAATCAGTTAATATTTCAATCCAAGTTGATCGCTGGAGTTCGCAAAGTTTATCAACGAAAATATAACATTTTTAATATGTACTCAAATCAATTTTTTGTTTTTTCAATTATTCCAAAAATGATGAAGTATATAATTTTAAATGGTAATAACTCATCATAACGTCATATTTATTATTTTAATGAACTAGAGTATACTAGAACATTGTGCGCGCTACGCGCGCATAAATGACCCTTTCTTTAGCAAAAAACTCCGTTTATTTTCAAAATTTTCCTATGGATTTTTCAGAAAATCGTTTTAGGGCGGGAGCCAGGAACCGTTTGCTCCTTACTAATAAGTCCCCGGAATTTGCAATGCATATAATTGTGCAGAATGGTCTCCTGAATCCGACGGTATGAGGTGCTTTCGCGAATTTACGGTCGTTCTCTAGATATTGTTAATTAAACATTTTTTTACAAATAATGCTTTATTTCCTGAAATTATCGAAATTTGAACACATTTGTTTTTGAAGTTATTAGGTGTTATTGAAATCAAGAATTTTCTTCCTGTGCAATTTTTCATCTGCCTGATAGATTTTGCAAATGACGCAAGAAAGCAGATTATTATAATCGATTTTTATGTATTGTTTATGAAATTTTTTTGCAGATTTGTCTTCAGAATCAACTAGATTATGATAACACGCATGAAATTTCTTTTGTATATTTTTACATATGACCCATAGTTTATATGAAAAAACACAAACAAGTTTTGCCAAAAAGTTTATTTGAACCCGATTGTAGCCGAGATTTATTAAAATTTTCACATTTTGTTTTTTCATTCTGTTAAAGCACCCATAGAGGAGAAACATTTGTCTGAGACTTTTTTACGTATCCGGAATAATTTATTTAAGAAATAAAAAATTAATTTAAAAGAAAAGAAATCTTTAAAAAATGAACTGGGATTGAAAATATTAAGCGATTTTTTTTCAATCTTTTTTTTTTTTATTTTCTCGTGAAAATATGATGAAGGTAATGCAGCATATGAAAATTCGATTTAATAATATTTTACAAAATATTGATTTTTCTTAACCGATTTCAATCTTATAACAATGGGAAGGTCTTGCCTCGCGTCGCATTGTTTGATATTAGTGCTAGCAGAGAAAAATAGAAATTTTGTACAATATTAATTAATCCAATTTCGAAATTCTGCATTAGCCTCATTATACTATTACGAGAAAAAAAACATTGATAAAAATCAGTTAATATTTTCAATCCCAGTTGATATTTAAAGATTTATTTTATTTTAGATTAATTTGTTATTTCTTAAATAAATTATTCGGAAATCAAAAAAAGGCTCAGACAAGTTTTTTTCCTCTGTGGACCCTTTAACATAATGAGAATACAAAATGTAAAAATTTTAATGAATGCCCACAATCGGGTTCAAAGAAACTTTGTTGTAAAACTTGTTTGTGTTTTTTCATATAAACCATGGGTCAGATGCAAAAATGTGCGGAAGAAATTTCACATGTGTTATCATAATCTAATTAGTAATTCTGCAGACAAATGTGCAAAATATCCATAAACAATGCATAAAAATCGATTATAATAATGTGCTTTTTTCTGCAAAATCTATCAGACAGACAAAAAATTGCACAGGATAAAAATTGTTGATTTCAATAAAACCTGATAGTTTCAAAAACAAATTTGTTCAAATTTCGATAGTTTTAGGATATAAAGCATGATTTGTAAAAATATGTTTAATTAACAATGCCTAGAGAACGACCGTGACTTCCCGAAAGCACCTTATACCGTCGGATACAGGAGACCATTCTGCACAATATCCATTAAAAAAATTCCCGGGACTTTCAGGTCATACCACCTAGTAGTAGTTTCTGTTTTATTCGTAAAAAACGACATTGAAAATACTAAAAATTAAATTTTTGAACAGCGAAACAAGTTACAAAAAAAAACAAAAAAAATCTGCCCGCCTCGCGGGCACATTCTCATCGCGCGTCGCGCGCGGCTCGCTTCGCTCGCAAGTTTGAGCGCGCCGAGGGCGCGCGACTGTTGGATCACGCGCTTCGCGCTCGATTATGTATTCACCTCGCGCTACGCGCTCGGGCGTATTTACATCGCGCTTTACGCTCGGCTCCTCTAGATTTTTTAACTTCGTGTTCGACTTGGATGAAAAGAAAAAGTTTGTTTGCAAATATTATAAAATTATCAAAACCTCTACATATTAAGTGATTGTTGAATTTGTTTTTATTTTAGACTGAAAAGGAACTTTATTTACTCAAGGTTCTATTGACCTTAAGGAACACATTCTCATCCAGACACTCGCGCTTCGCGCTCGATATTTGATTTGAAAATCATTTGAACCTTGCGTTTCACGCTCGGTTCTGTGCACCGTATGATAGAAACAAAAAAGTTTGAGCGCACTTACGGCGTGCGATTTGGTCGTCGCGCTTCGCGCTCCGAAATACACTGATCGCGCACTTTGCGCTTCGTGTTATATGTTCTTCATATACAAATTACTAAATTTGTATTTGATTTCAAATGAAAAGTAATGATATAATTTAGGCGACAAATTTTATTAGTTAACATTTTATTTTAGCTTGTGCCGTTTATCAAAAAAGTTAATTTTTTTCATTTTTAATATATTCTTACAACAAAAATTGATTACAGGTTTGTAAGGCTTTTTTGAATGCACAATTTTTGTTCATTTATCTGTTTTCGTACCTTGCATTGTTTTCAAAAATTTGATTTTTTTTACTGTCAATGTTATTTAAACGAATAAAACAAAAACCACGCATCCTATCGAAACATGAGTCACAATAAATTTGTACCTCTTCCTTGGATGAACAAATTTTGTTTCGGTCATTTTTTCGTAGCTGGTAATATTCGTCTGAAAATTTGATTTTTCTATTTTCAATGCTGTTTTTTACGAATAAAACAAAAACTACTTGTCATATCAAAAAGTAAATGATAAGAAATTTGTAGATCTTTTTTAGGTGCACAATTTTGGTGAGATGATCTTTTCTGGTATCTTGCATAGTTTGACAGCAAAATGGCTTTTTTGATTTTTCATTAATTTTTTGTGCGATCAAAATTTGAATTTTTTATTTTTCAAAAAATTCAAAAAGTTGTTATGAAAATATTATAGGGTGTTCAGGAATCAACGGTTTTCTCCTCTTGACTTTTTTGCATATCGTGCGTTTTTCGGCTAAAATGTTCATTTTCGTTTGTTTTTTGGAATTTTGAAAATGTTATAACTCCAGTAATTTTTTTTATCCCAAAAAGTCATGAAAATATTTTGTTCGTCATTTTGCGTACTACTAACAACCGTACATAGAATTTTCAAATCTTCAAAAAAAGTGGTCTCAAAAATTTTCAAAATGTGCTCACTTTTTGGATTTTCATCCAAAATAGCTGGTTAACGAACTCGTTCTCTATTTTTCGGCCATAAAAAAGTGTGCCAAAGCTCAATCAAATCTGATCATTTTTTCGAAAGTTATCGTGGCTACAGACAGACAGACAGACAGACTACAGACAGACAGACACCTTCGTAAAAATCGTTTTTTCTGACTCAGGAGGTCTCAAAACGTGGAGATTTGATGAAAACCGACTATGTCAAATTTTACATAAAACCAATACCTTCTCATTAGAATGAGAATGTAATATATTTTTCAATTTTTCAATAATTGTTGAGAATTTATATTTCAAGTAAGAAAAAAGTAGCACAAGTAGCTCAAAGGGGCAATACAAAATTATAAATAATAACGAAATGAAATGCACTTCCTGCATCAATAATAAAATCAAGGACAATTCCCGGATTTTTTTTCAATTCCCGGACAATTTTCGGATTTTCTTGAATTCTCGCACAGTAGACACCCTGTAAAACGACTTTGGCACGATTTTTCGAACAATGAATGATGATTGTACATTTCGCAAAGTTTTTACGAGTTCCTAGTTACTTTGAAGAGGTGATTCTTTTGTTTTCTCTCTATAGTAGTTGTTGGCAATCTTGTCGGGTGTATGATGGGACTTCGAGGAAGGAAAATGAAATAGGAAATTCTACTTTTAGATGGTTATAGAACAGGTCGTTCTTTTCCTTGCCACGCCTTATATTTACGCTTGGCCAAGTACACCCAGTGGCGAAGCCTATTAAGGAACGCACTGGCCTAATTAGCTTCCAATATTCTCTCAAGATTCCGGATCATTAACTAATCTCGGCTCTCACATGCGATCGTTAACGGATATAACGAGAAGTGACAGGGTGTCTCATCGTGCGAAATTTCGTGACGAAATTTTGCGACGAAGATATGCTTTGAGATATATAATTTGCGAGCAGGCGAGGGTCTGAAATAGCATGCTCAAAATTAGGGTCATTTGTTACAAAAATTACTAAACAAATAAAATTCAAAGAAAAAGTTATGAAACTTAAATTAACAAGGGTGTCTATATATCTCAGAAGCTCAGTCACTTTCACCGAATTCCAGTTTTACTTTAAAACTTTAACTCTTTTAAATTCGAGGTCTTTAAATTAGTGAAAATAACTGAAATTATGACTGAACTATAGAAAACAAACACGCACGCGATCATTATTTTTTTGTCACGCGAAATTTTCAAATTAAAATATAAAATAATTATACCAACTTTTTGTATTCTATAGTATCTATTATCTGAAATAAGAGGAGAGCAAGTACATTATTTTTGTTAATTAAAGATGTTGCTATCCTTTTATATGTATGGCCAAAACTGCTAACATGAAATTTATAGTATTTTTAACAGTTTATGAAAATTGATAATTATCTTAATTTGAAAATAAATATATAATATTTTTTCACAATATATAGACAAAACGTTCTATATTTGTTCAAAGATACTAATTTCCGACGAGAAACACTATGAAAAATAATCTAAAGTTTTTTCAAAATTGAGGCCCCGGATGCAATAACCGACGTGACGCTCGGCTTAGTATTTATTGCTACCCATTCGAGATAAAATGACGCAAAAAGTTATCTGAAACTCAAATTTGAAAAAAAACCACTTGAAAAAAATATGAGCATGTAGAGGTTAATAAAGAGCACAATTTTCATGCAGAAATTGTTTTTGTGCGATTTCAACTTTGTGAAAAATAAAATATAAACTGCAAATTCTTAAGAGCGGAATTCAATGCGTTTTATAAAATAAACTCACCGTAACTTTTTTTAGTTTCAACGAAATGACTTGAAATTTGAATTCCAAGCGTATTATACTCTATCCAAGCCTACGGTATTCGATTCGTGCATACAAAATTCAATTGTTCAACAATATGTCGATGTTTGTTAATAACTATTTAATGCCATGCTTTTTCACGTTCGGCGGGAAAAAGTATCGAGGGAATTTTCGAGTTCAACAACTTTCCCTGAAGAAGTTATTCATAAGGGTCAGAAGGAGTTTTTTGGCAAGTTTCAGATTTTTTGAACGAAAAATGAGCGAGCCAGTGTAGTTGAAGTGAACGCGCGCAAAACTCGATCGTCTTGCGCCTCGAGCGGGAGCGTTTACATGTCGAGGACGGGCGCATTTGTCGAAGAAGTGCAGACCGATCAACATCGACCTGCGGATTGGGTTTTCTTAGCAAAAATAAATTGAAAACCGACAGTAATTCATAATTCAACAAGTGTGAAATTTTATTGTCTAAACAAATTAAAATGCGTAGTCCAAAAGGGACGACTGAAAAATCTCGAGAAAAAAAATTCCCGACACTGTAAGATTCCCGAATTGGAAAATTCCCGAATAATAGAATTCCCGAATAATAAAATTCCCGAATAATAAAATTCCCGAATTGGAAAATTCCCGAATTGGAAAATCCCCAAATAATGAAATTCTTGAGTGAGAAATTCTCGAATAATAAAATTCCCATGAGTTCATAATATTCGAATTTGAAAATCCCCTAATAATAAAATACCCAAAAGAAAATTGCCGCATCATAAAATATCCGAAATAGAAAATTCGCGGATTTAAGCAATTAAAATTTTTCAACATTATTCATTGATTAAAAATAGAATAATCCAATATTTTTATTAAAAAATTATTTTTAAAGTTTCTACAATTATTTTTTGGATTCAAAATAACAATAATTGGTAAAAATTCCATCTACAAATGAGTATTCTTTAATTATTGTTATTTTAAATTTAAAAAATAATTTTATAAACTTTGAACATTGAAAATAATTTTTTTTTTCGTAAAAATATTTGATTATTGTATTTTTAATAAATAAATAATATTTATGAAAAAAATGTTGTAATTGTTTATATTCAGGAATTATATAATTCGGGAATTCTCCAGTTCAGATATTTTATAATTCAGCAATTTTCTGTCGGGAATTTTATTATTCGGGAATGTTCCAATTCGGTAATATTATAAACTGGTCGGGAATTTTATAATTCGGGAATTTTATTATTTGGGAATTTTACTATTCGGAAATTTTATTACGCGGGAGTTTTATTATTCGAGAAATTTCCAATTTTGGAATTTTAAAGTGTGGGGAATTTTATTTTTTGGGATTTTTCAGTCGGCCCGTCCAAAAAAGAAAGTCGATTGTGGTAGAAAACGAACAGTGAATGAAAAATCTTCGAAACGCAACATTGCGAAACACTCTCGAAATGAGATATGTGAATCAGTTGATTGCCAAAAAAAAATGTATTGTTGATGACTTTTTTGAGAGAATTGAAGGGTGAAACCTTATTAATTTTTTCATAATTATTATCAGCACTGGCATATTTCTAAAAAATACATCAAAATTCAAGTTTTATGAGATAATAATTAGAATTTTTCTACAGCTTACAACACTTTTTTAAATGTTTCCGCGAATGTTAGAACCTAATGAATTATTTGTTGAAATTTTATAAACTTTTGTGAATTTTCAAGCATTTCTACGAACCATTATAGATTTTTTGCTTATTAAAGAATTTTCAGCAAATTATTCTCAAGTTCTCAAGGATTTCTGTGAGGTTTCTCAAAGTTTTCGAAAATTTCTAGAACAATCTTTGCTCGGATTGCTTGTACAATTTCAAATAATTATCTCGATTTTCCTGACAATTCCTGTCTATTCAAGAATATAAAGGAATTTAATTAATTGGAGGACATTTTGGAATATTTTATCCAATGTAGGTATTACTGAGCATTTTCGGAAATGTTCATGTATTTCGAAAGATAATGCAGAATATCTTCTTTGTTATGAAGAAAATTCCTTGGAATGTAATAAATGGTTGGCAATGGGAAAGCTTGCAAATAATGTGGAAATTTTGAAACTTTTTTCGGATATTTGAAGATTATACAGGCATTTTTCCCTATAAAAATCAGTAATATTGTGCGGACTATCTCGAGAATGACAAGAAAGGAATCGGCGTGTTTTAATCTATGCCCGCCCGTCCTAGACAAGCAAACGCTCACGCTCGAACCGGAAGACAATCGAGTTTTACGCGTGTTCACTTCAACTTACGCTGGCTCGCTCATTTTTCGCTCAAAAAATCTGAAACTTCCCAAAAAACTCCTTTCGATCCTTATAAATAACTTGTCCACGGAAATTTGTTTGAACTCGAAAATTCCCTTGATACTTTTTTCCGCCGAACGTGAAAAGCATGGTATTAAATAGCTATTAACAAACATCGACATATTGTTAAACAATTAACTTTTTTGTGCACGAATCGAATACCGCAGGCTTCAAAAGAGTAGTCTACGCTTGGAATTCAAATTTTAAGTCATTTCGTTGGAAAGAAAAAAAGTTACGGCAAGTTTATTTTATTTTAATAATTAAAAATTATTTATTATTGCATCCGGGGCCTCAATTGTAAGTTAAATTTTTGAAGTCAAATTATCTTTATTTAAAATAACCCATTCCAGGCAAAAAAATTCTCAAATATCCTCATATTGTTCAAATATTGTAAATATTCTTTAAAATGTAATTATTTTTCATTTTTACAATAGCAATTTTAGAAGAAAAAAAACAACAGGGTTGCTGCTGGAGCGAAAAGCCGGGAAGTGACCAGGAATTTTTTGTGGCCTGAAAAAAGCGGGAAATGACAGTGAGCTTTTTTCACAGGAAATTTCATCGCGCGCGGTTCGCTTTGCGATAATATATTTATCTCGCGCTTCGCGCTTCATATTATATTTACCTCGCGCTACGCGCTCGGTCTTTGTGCTTCATCCACATTTGTACACAGACATTTCAAAATTAAGGGTCAAAGCATCGACAACTGTAATTAGGTGATTGTGAATTCCCTTTTGTTAAAGCTCTTTCGGCTTTAACCAACACATTCTCATCACGTACCTCGTGCTTCGCACTCGGTTTTGTCCAAAATGCAAACTTTTCTACATTATGATCAACACTATTACATCAAAATTTATATTAAATTCATTTCCGTACCTCGGCCTGGAATTGTTTATTCAGCTATTGCAAAATAAAGTGAAAATTTTATTCAACATGATAACTTCAATATTCATTCCTTATTTTCCATTAAATTTTAGTCTCAGCTAGCCTGAAAATGTATATCATTTCAATAAATGTATTATATATATATATATATATATATATATATATATATATTGCTGAAAAAACCAGTTCTCGTCAGATCACTGAAGTTAAGCAGCGTTGGGCGCGGTTAGTACTTGGATGGGTGACCATTCGAGAATACTGTGTGCTGTTGGCATATTATGGGTGTGGTGAGCCCAAACTTGTAGTTATTTATAACTACATGAAAACTATCCACCTAGAAACACTACCCGAATCGGGTAGTGTCACGCCTACCCTGAAAGGGAAATGGCTTAATGATATACATATACATAATATGCATTGTATTAAAACAGACGTATTTTCATAGTTTTGTTCTCATAATTTGGAAAAGTGTGCACTCTATAAACAAAAACAATTTTGTTATTGAACATTTTATTGCAACTAATGTCCATTTCCAAAAATTTAATTTGTTCATTTTCAATGTTATTTTTACGATTTAAACCAAAAATACGCATCCCAGGGTAAAGTGATTTCAAAAAATGTGTATAAGCAATTTAGGCAAAACATTTTGTGAAATAAAAAGTTATTGTAACTTGTCTTTGACAAATTTGTAGATCTTTTTTGGTTGAACAACTTTTGTCTAATTTTTGTCTTGTCTCTTGTGTCATTGTTTTTTTATTTCGATTAAAACAAAAACTGCACGTTCCATCAAAAAATGATTATCAATAAATTTATAGATATTTTTTGGGTGTACAACTTTGTTCATTAATTTTTTTTCGCACCTTGCATCGTTTTTCCAAAAATTTAATTTTTCTATTTTTAATGTTATTTTTCATGATTGGAACAAAAACTACGCATCTTATCAAAAAATTATGAGTGACAAATTTGTAGCTATTTTTGGGGGAACAACTTTTATCTCATTGTTTTTTACATTCTCATTCTAATGAGAAGGTATTGGTTTTATGTAAAATTTGACATAGTCGGTTTTCATCAAATCTCCACGTTTTGAGACCCCCTGAGCTAGAAAAAACGATTTTTACCAAGGTGTCTGTCTGTCTGTAGTCTGTCTGTAGTCTGTCTGTCTGTCTGTAGCCACGATAACTTTCGAAAAAATGATCAGATTTGATTGAGCTTTGGCACACTTTTTTATGGCCGAAAAATAGAGAACGAGTTCGTTAACCAGCTATTTTGGATGAAAATCCAAAAAGTGAGCACATTTTGAAAATTTTTGAGACCACTTTTTTCGAAGATTTGAAAATTCTATGTACGGCTATTAGTAGTACGCAAAATGACGAACAAAATATTCTTATGACTTTTCGTGATAAAAAAAAAATTACTGGAGTTATAGCATTTTCAAAATTCCAAAAAACAAACGAAAATGATCATTTTAAGCCGAAAAACGCACGATATGAAAAAAAGTCAAGAGGAGAAAAACGTTGATTCCTGAACGCCCTATAATATTTTCATGACAACTTTTTGAATTTTTCGAAAAATAAAAAATTCAAATTTTGATCGCACAAAAAATTAATGAAAAATCAAAAAAGCCATTTTGCTGTAAAACTATGCAAGATACCAGAAAAGGTCATCTCACCAAAATTGTGCACCTAAAAAAGATCTACAAATTTCTTATCATTCACTTCTTGATATGACGCGTAGTTTTTGTTTTATTCGTAAAAAACAGCATTGAAAATAGAAAAATCAAATTTTCAGACGAATATTACCAGCTACGAAAAAATGACCGAAACAAAATTTGTTCATCCAAGGAAGAGGTACAAATTTATTGTGACTCATGTTTCGATAGGATGCGTGGTTTTTGTTTTATTCGTGAAAATAACATTGACAGTAAAAAAAATCAAATTTTTGAAAAAACAATGCAAGGTACGGAAACATATAAATGAACAAAAATTGTGCATTCAAAAAAGACTTACACACCCGTAATCAATTTTTGTGGTAAGAATATATTCAAAATGAAAAAATTAACTTTTTTGATAAACGGCACAAGCTAAAATAAAATGTTAACTAATAAAATTTGTCGCCTAAATTATATCATTACTTTTCATTTGAAATCAAATACAAATTTAGTAATTTGTATATGAAGAACATATAACACGAAGCACAAAGTGCGCGCTCAGTGTATTTACCAAATCGCACGCCGTAAGTGCGCTCAAACTTTTTTGTTTCTATCATACGGTTCAAATGATTTTCAAATCAAATATCGAGCGCGAAGCGCGAGTGTCTGGATGAGAATGTGTTCCTTAAGGTCGATAGAACCTTGAGTAAATAAAGTTCCTTTTCAGTCTAAAATAAAAGTAAATTTAACAATCACTTAATATGTAGAGGTTTTGATAATTTTATAATATTTGCAAACAAACTTTTTCTTTTCATCGAAGTCGAACACGAAGTTCAAAAATCTAGAGGAGCCTAGCGTAAAGCGCGATGCAAATACGCCCGAGCGCGTAGCGCGAGGTGAATACATAATCGAGCGCGAAGCGCGAGATCCAACAGTCGCGCGCCCTAGGCGCGCTCAAACTTGCGAGCGAAGCGCGCCATGAGAATGTGCCCGCGAAGCGGGCAGATTTTTTTTTAAATAAATTGTAATATTGCAATCGAGTAAATTACACACGTTGGAACCCACTATGCATTGTATGTATGCTTCTATCGTAAGAGGGATCTCACATTTATAAGCGGGAAAAATGCGGGAATTGTCCGGAAATTTTCCGAGAATTTAGTGAAAAATTTAGTAGACTTTTTTGTGTTCTATCGGGTAAACGCTACCACGGGGTTGACATTCAGCCCTTGTCCCTTGCAGTTTAAAACAAAAAATATCATATTTGTACAAAAAATATAAATTTTCAAAGAAAAAAAATGTCGATCAAATTGTTGGATTTTCAAGCCAAAGAGACGAATTTTCAAAGGAACAGTTGGATTTAAAAAAAATTATTTAAAGTTCAAACCAAATAATAAAAAAAGGAGAATTCGTAATCAAAAATTTAATAGTAGACTTTTCAACCAAAAATAGTTGGATTTTCTTATTAGATTCTATTATTTTAAATTTTATTCAAAGGGGAGATTGAGAAGCCTGAGATGAATAAATAGGAATTTTGATAGTTCATAGACTAAAGAATAGTAGTTTAAATAAACAAGTTCATTTTTAACACTTTAGAATATTATGTAAGAAAATGTTGTTTCTTTTTTTTAAGTTTTTAATTTATAAAAGAAATAAATAAAAAACAGGTTAGAAAATAAAGTGTCGGAAAACGCAACATTTTAGGCCTTTAAAAAATCATAAAATTGTACGTTTGTACAAATAAATACTTATTGTTATTAAAACATTTTATTATCTAAGTTTATAAAGTCTTAGTGAGATTTTTGGAGGATGTTTGTATGGGGGGAAGGGCTTGGATCGTTCGAGTTTTTTTTTACTTCTTTCGACTTTTTGCGGCTTTTTGAAGAAAACTGCGACTAGTGCACTTTTTTCGGTTTTTCTCACACGGTTGCCTACCACACTTTCCCTAGCCTACTCTCCTTCATTGTCATACATCCCGTCTCCTTCCATATCCCCGTCCCCACATTCGAAACTTCGCTTTCCCTCCCTTCCCCTCCCTTCCCAACTTCTGCCTCATCTACTTCCCCCTCTCTTGACTTTCCCAGCTTACACTTCACTTTCCCTACTTCCCCAACCTACATTTCCTCTCAATTCCTCCACCTACATTTCCCCTCACTTCCCCATCCATCGTTATCCCTGATTTCCCTTATTTCCCTAGTTTCCTTTCCCTCACTTCCACTTCTCACACTTCCTCTCCCCTTACATATCCCCCTTCTTCTACATCATCTATCCAATTCTTCCCTTACATTTCCTACTTAACATCTCCTCATTTTCCATCACATATCTTGAAAACCCCATTTCTCCTCACTTCCACTGCTTCACCTTTCTCTTATTTTCTTTCACTTCCCCATTCTTCACTCCCCCTACTTCCCCTTCCATTATTTCACCTTACTCCTCCTACTGCCCTTCCCACATTTCCGCTCACTTCCATTCTTTAGAAAAAAGTACGATGGACGAACAGACACCTGGCCGAAGCTATAAGGGTTTCTGCCCAGAGCTACGAAACCCTAAAAACCGGGAAAAGCGATAATTTCGATCGGGGAAGTCCAGGAATTGGCAAACAAAATTTACTAGACACCCTGTGAAAACAAGGATCGTATTTGTAAAAAAGACTCACAAAAATTTTAATCAAATTGATGAATCTGAAATTTGAAAATATAGAGCACATCTTTCAGCCTTAATTATTACGAAGTGTCTCGCCGTCCGGAAATTTGGGATGAGTAGTGAAGTATTTTTCATAAGCTTGGCCAGTCGTCCCGAATTTTCAGGGCGACTAGTCCATCCCCTTTTTCAGTCCTCTAATTTTCCGGGACGACTAGACACAGCCTGATTATTAATGTAAACAATCAAATCAATTTTATTCGTAGCCAGCTTTAATGAATATCCTATGTATCCCACTGATATGAAATGACTGGTCTTGAAAAATATATGTTGTCTTTGTTTGGACGAGATTATTTATGTAGCGGTAGAACTGGTACCATATCCATACTTTTTTAACAATCAAAATCGAAAAGCTTGGCTTTGATGAAGAAATTAATCGATCGCTGAGCCAGCAAACAAGGACTGAACGTTCAATCGTGCTTAAGCTGATTCTACCAGTTCGCATAGATATACGAGATTGTGTTTCGTCTGCGACAATGCGGCTCCATCCATGTACACATCGAGATTTCGATGAGCTTAGCCGGGGTTCGAATTCATTTAGTGTCTCGATTCTTGCTGGATCTCGAACGAGACTCGTGCCATTGTCGCTGTACAGTCATCCCTGATTCGTGAGGTCCAATATACATGCGCTATTTGTCTTTCGTACGTTTACGATCCTTTGATATACGATTCATCATTCAGAAATAATGAGCATTCAAAATCAAGACATCAAAAGCAAGATTAAAAGTCCACCTAATCCTTGTAGATGATACATGTTTTGAAATGTTTTTTATACAAATTCATTGAAATATTTTTTATCAGAGGGATCAGAGTCCGTCCCGTTTTTCACCTAATCCTCTTTTTCACCCCTTTTCCCTCTTTTTGAATAATCTAGATTTCAAAACAGCACTTTTAACATAGAGTCTTACGGGAGGTTGTTTCACGGGCTTAAGAAATCACAAATTTTGACGTTCCCAAACTTTAAAACTAAAACAAAACAGTGTGTGTCTTGAGCCAAATATTATGAGAATTCATGGTCAAAGAAGTAAACTAGTCGTTGCCATGTATTAATTGAGAAATGGTCAAAAAACCGCACTAAAACACATAACTAGAAGAATTCCGTTTTGACAGTTCATTGTTTCGTCCATCAAATTGGCATTACTTACAGTGTTCGGCTGTAATCGGAAACCGCACGAGCCAATTCTTTGTGGTTCACAAAAAGACTGTTTTTCAGTCGATCACACTTTGAATCCATTCTTGCAATTCTAAATTTTTAAAAGTGACTAAAATATTCTTGTTTACTTTTGCGACGCGAAAGCGGCATTATTTGCCGGCCAAGTGGCTCTGAAGGGGGGAGGGGGACCGATAGCCGAAGGTGCCCGAGCGCTGCTAACTGTTAAACTATCATATACAGCAGTATCCAAATGAGGGATAAACATATAAACAAAAATATTTCTACATCGCAAAATAATGATTGAAACACACCCAGCAAATGTTCTAAATTCGTGATATGAATTGCTTTCGTACATATGCTTAAATATTTGCATTTTCAAAACTATAAAAAAGTAGTCAAGTAGTTACGACTTCATATAGTGATCAGTCCGTTTTTCAAATTCATTAAATTATTCAGAATTAAAATATACGTCCGAATCTGCGGCTTGTGTGCATTTTTACCTTTGATGACTTACGTTGGCGACAGTTCCGATCAGCTGGAGTAAAAGAATTTTATAAGTTGGCAACCCTTCTTTCAAGCTCTTTGCGAGGCGAAAGTTTCTCTTTCCCTAACAGTTCTACGTTTGTGTAGCTAACCTTCCGTTCGGCGGTGTAAAGCCAACCATAGAGGAGGAAAGGAGAGGGAGAGGGAGAGGGAGAGGGAGAGGGAGAGGGAGAGGGAGAG
>CAKNYM010052960.1:451701-484306 GCA_932195095.1 Andricus curvator | reverse complement strand
GGGAGAGGGAGAGGGAGAGGGAGAGGGAGAGGGAGAGGGAGTTTTTAAGTAATTAAATTATGTCTTTACAGACCACAAGCCCCCTTTTTGTAGGCGTATGTTGCCTACTTTGACTAATTTTTACCCTATAATTTGAAAATTTTCCACAAAACTGTTTAATTTTCAACTATATTGTTGAATTTTTAACTAAAAGTATGCATTTCCATCCAAGAATGGAACAATTAATTCATCAATAAAAAAATGCATTTTCAACGAAATAGTTGAATTGTATACCGAAATAGTTAAGTTTTCAACAAAATAGTAACATTTTCAGTTAAAGAGATGACTTTTCGAACAAATAGTATATATTTTATACAAAATAGTTCAACTTTTTACCCAGTAGTTACATTTTCCACCAAAAAGAGGAATTCTTAACAAAAAATGTAATAGTTGATATTTCCACCAAAGAAATTTTAAATTAAAAACCGTTGAAATTTTCAATAAAATAATTGAATCTTGAACCAAAACAGATTAATTTTGAACCAAAAAGTTGCATTTTTTAACAAAAAAGATTACATTTCTACCAAAAGAGACGAATTTTCAAACCAGAAAGTCTAATTTTTAACGAAATTGTGGAATTTTCTACCGGAAATTATGAATTTTCAATAAAAAATCTTTTTCAACCAAATCCTTAAATTTTTTGCAAAAATTGTTGACTTTATAACAAATGAGTTAAAAATCATGGATATGGGACTTCAAAGCCTGCGATAAATAAATAGGAATTTGTTTATATTTTTAATACTTTTAAAATATGCAATAAAACACGTCAAACAGCGTATCTGAGAAAAGTATATTAGTTGTGGTTGTAGAAACAATATTTGGAAACATCAAAAATAATGTGTAGAGAAGTAGCATATATTAGGACCCTCTAGTAAAGTGTAATTAATTTGTAGTTGATTGCTAGATCTTATTTTCTTGTCAAAAATTTCTGTTAATTCATTTTTTTTGTACTACAATCTTTTTTTAGCTAAAATTAAAAGAGATTTCGAACATCTGTGAGCTTTCAACTGATCAAAATACATCAGAAACAAATTTAAACTGAAAATGATACACTAGGAAAAAAATAGATAAAAATAAGGAATCAAAATCTATCTACTGATAAAAATACACTAAGAAAATACAAACAGGAGCATTTTTCAATTCTGTTGTTTATGCATTTCTAAATCATTGATCTTTTTGAATATTTTTCTGTTGTATTTTTATCACCGAAGGTGCTGAAGTGTTTAACAGATTTTTCAGACCTAGCTAAAAAATAACCATTTTTAAAACAAGAATGACTATAAAACTTGGTGACGAAAGGTTTGTTAGAGAGCATTTTTGTTCAACGTATTACCAATCTTTTGTAAGATCTTAGAATTTTATTTGGTGTTTTTATGAAATAATAGTCAGTATTGTATTTATGTGATTCATTTTTTGATTTGTGTAAGATTTGAGTTCAAGTTAAAGTTCAACAAAGATGTTTAATTGTTTACACAGGAGTCTGATTTGAGAAGTAGTTTAACAGTATGTTTGTGGAGGGTAAAAGAGTATTAGAAAAAGTTCATACACGGAAACAAAATTAGCATTGATTCAAGAAAATATTCGTACGCATACGGACAATGCAATATTTTTCTCAGCTATAAAAACTATTCTTGTTTCAAGAAAATGTACTTGAATAAAGAAAATCAACTTTATTCTTCTGGGTACATTTTCTTGAGACAAGTAAAATTTTCTTAGACCAAAAAAATATTGTATCTTTCGTATTCGTACCAACATTTTATCGACTCAATGCTAATTTTTTTCCATGTTATTTCATTTCTCACAATATTGTTCAAGATCTACAGAAATAGGTAATTAAATTATAATATTATATAATAGCAAAGATTGGAAGATTTGAAGAAGAAAGGAATGAATTTTGAGGTTCATCAAAAATTCCGAACAGTACCCGGGGAAAAACACTCATCTTGAAGAACTGCCCCGTTGTGTATTCCTTTTTTATTTATCACATATATTTAAAGACATCCGTTGTAAATAGCAGCATTGCGGATTTTGGTCACGAACGGCTTTATTAAGACCATCCCGAACGTTGAAGGCGTGAGTGGTGGAACGCACGATCGCCACCCTCCTACCCTTAATTCCTCTCTACTGATGAAAGGGTAACTGCACAGATTTGGTCCAGTTCGACGAAATTTCAATTTTTTCCATTTCCACTTGAAATTCGTCATTCGTCGATTTTGCTGGAATCAGAGGTGACAGAAGACCAATTCCATTTCAAATTAGGCTGATAGGTCGAGCTTAGCATAGCGTAGGAGAATGATTCGTTATTTGGATATAATATTGAACATGTATTTCACAGTTCAATCAAATTTTTTTATTGATTTCTTATGTCCATTCGAAGATTACCTACGGATTCTAAAAAAATGGACAGAATTTTTTTCAAAATGCAGTATTTTCCTAATGAGCGTAGATATTCGGATTTTTCTTTGTCGTGAGAACTCTTGCTCTCTCAATTGATTAAAACGAATTTTATTGGAAAAATGACAAAACCGGATGGTTCTTTCAAATTCTTCAAACTGGATTTTCTCAAAAAGCCCATTTTTAAATTAAATTTTTTGTTTAGAAAAAGGTGGTAATTATTTACTGTATGTCTTCTGAGTTTCACACTCGGGAAACCACTGCCTCACATTGAAAAAAATTATTCAGGGTTGCTACAGATCAGGGAATTTCCGAAAGTCAGGAAATTCAAGACTAGTCAGGAAAAGTCAGAGAATAATTTCAGGGAAAACCTGCCAGAGTCAGGGAATTTTTGATAAACTGAAGTTAAAGTTAATTTTATTATTTTGAAGAAAATTCCACAATTGAGGACGCGGATGCAATAACTTGCCTGACGCTCGAACAGTCGCATAATATTATTGTCCGATCGTCTCAGAGAATGCAAATATTTAAATTCGCCAAAATAATTTTTTTAAAGTACGGGCTTGTAAAGAATGAGAAAATGGGACCTTTTTCCTTCACAGTTTTTGTTTGTCTCATAATTATTCT
Organism: Andricus curvator; assembly: GCA_932195095.1. Lineage (NCBI taxonomy): Eukaryota > Metazoa > Arthropoda > Insecta > Hymenoptera > Cynipidae > Andricus > Andricus curvator. The sequence continues at coordinate 481,246 of CAKNYM010052960.1, read as the reverse complement.
TAATAGGAAAAATGAAAACCTGAAAAATTCTAACCTCTGATATCAATAAGTTTTAAAAATATAAATCGTCGTAACTTGGCCAAATATTGTAGAAATCGTTTAAAACTTGGTGTACACACCCAGTAAAGTCTTGTGATGGCTAATAAAGAAGCAAAAGTTAAAAAATATGCTATTGTTTACTAATATTTAATTGCAAAATGACACCGGGCCAGTAAATACGTTTTTATGGCTTCTCCGACAAAAAGTATCGAGGGAACTTTCAGTTTGAAGAAACTCGCAGTGAGGCATTTGTGCCTTAGTATTGAAGGAAGATTTCTGAAAAGTTTCAGATTGAAGCATCCTAAATTGACGGAAAAATCGATTTTATAAGTAAGCTTGGGGCTCGGTCAACTTCAACTCTGCGAACACAAATCATCATGGGGAAGCGTGATCACCATTCTGCTTTGCAGGACCTAATTTGAGAATTTTTTTCGGATTTTATTTTTAAATAATCGCCCCCCCCCCAAACATATCAGTATAACCAAATATTATTGATGGCTTTCTTAATAAAGTATCCAAGTCTTGTTTTTAAATATTTTTTTTCAATAAAAACCCCATTGGAAAGTCGAAAATTCGATTCAACAATATTCAATATTCATAACAATTTATTAGCGGAAGTCCACGTGTCTAATCATTTACAGAATAAATTCCTAATAGAAAAATATTATGTTATGGTTGGTAAAAGTAACTTTATTTACATTAATATTTTACAGGTTTTCTAGTTAACATAGCTTTCCTTACATCTAATGAAAGTAAGTTTGACAAGTTTTATTTGTAGTAATTTTTATAATTTTTCTTATTTTTATTTGTATACAAATAATTTCTGTTTGTTATAAGAAAAATTATTATAAAAATTACTATAAATAAATACTTGTCAAACTTACTTTCATCAGACTTAAGGAAAGCTATGTTAACTAGAAAACCTGTAAATTAATGTTAATTAATGTAAATAAAAAGTTACTTTTACCAAAAGTGATATGATTCTTCTAGGAGAAATTTATTGTGTAACTTGTTAGACACGTGGATTTCCGGTAATAAATTGTAATTAATTAGTTACTTGTTCTATTCTCTCATCATTCAGGGCAATGTTGCACATTGGTTTCTCACCTCGTCCTTCAAACACCATAATTTTTGTTTTATTTACGTTAATTTTTTTTAAATTTTCTTTAAAATTTTAAAATTTTATTTTTCAATATTCATGCTTGTATTCAATTTGCTCAACATTCTTTGTAAGTCTTCGATTGACTCTGTTATAACAACTTTATCATTTGCGAACGCTAACCCACGTACCCTCACTGTCTCGAGATCCACACCTTTTTCGTCGAAGAGAGCCATTCTTAGACATGAGGACATAACGCATCCTTGTCTAACACCCACACACTCGCTTTGCTGTCAGCATATATTGTGTTCATTGCTTTTTTCTGTGATCTCTTCGAAGCTCAATATTTGATTGATAACGTAGTTTTTGGACAACCCCTTACCGTTACCATTACTAAAGCAATGTAAAGTTTCAGGTAACGCGCTACTCTCAAACACTGTTGGGTTGAACTCAACACAAGCCCACCGTGATTTTGATTATCATATATATTACATTTTCAATGTTTTATTTAGAGCCTAATATCCGGTCTCTGCTTAAATTTACGGCACTCATACATTCGTCGATGTTCGGTTTCTCTTCTCTTGCTTGTTGACGTACAACACGCAATTCTGCGTTGATGCTTTGTCTCATAATTAGTCGGTTAACGACTAATTAATAGTACATGCGACAAACGCACGTCACCTTCTATCAGGTAAAATTTATCAAGCGACTCTGAGTTTTGTGTGCTTATCGACTCTACAATGTGTAGATTGTCAAACAATAGATCCTATTGCGCAGGCGCAATCGGAAGCAGATGTGGGCAAATTTTGTAATTCAAACTTTAATTAATTCCATGCCTTTTGTGCAGCTGTTTACAATTAGAGAAAATTCTGATTTACCCAGAGGAATTGTGCAATTTAATTTTCTGCAATAATATACTGATTCGGTTTGATTAAATGTTTATTTATAGAAATTAATTAATTGGGTTCTCAACTTTTTCAAGATTTAAGCTAGGTGGCACGTAAAAAATCATATTTTATCAGTCATGTCTTATCAACGAAAAAACATGATTTTTTATAAAAAAAAGTTTAAAACTTACGAACGATAATTATATGAATATTTTTTGTAATTTAATTTTCTCTTGTCACTTCTTACCATTTTTCTGAAAATGGTTCAATTTTATGAATATTCATTAAAATTTAACCATTAAAAAAAACCACGATTAATCCCTGGTTTTTTCGTGAGAAACATTCTCTACAACTGTATTGTTTCTAATTTTCAAAAAAGTTAATAATTTTTAAATATTTGTTTTATTTATATTATTTTATATATATGTAATATTTATTTGTTTAAAAATGTTTTCTTTAGAAAAATTATTTAGCGATTTCAGCCATAGAAAAATTTGCTTTCACAATTGGAAACAGTACAGTTATTGAGAATGTTTTCCGCGAAAAAATAAGCCGTTATTGATTAAAATTCAACCATTCCGTACAAATTATCAAAAAGTAAGAGAAAATTAAATTGCAAGAAACATTGTTTAAATAAATCTTTTTTTTAACGTTTACGTTGTTTTCTGTAAAAATAATGGTCTTTTATTTCAAATAACATCGTCAATAATATTATTTTAATTCTAAAAATAATAGAAAATCTATTTTTCTAGATATCGGATATATGACACAACAGCTACCTTAAGTAAATTATAATTTCTTTCAAAAGTGGAGAGTGTCCAAAACGTCTATAATTTTGAAGAATCTTTTTTCAAAAATTCGATTTTTGGAATATATTGACAAGATGATACTTATCCGAATAGGTGATTTTCATGTACAAATCCTGGAAAACCTGGAACATACATACATGACATGTTTTATCTGTAACATTTTAGGTAATTGTTTGTAAAAGACGACTTTTCCGAATTCAGAAATAAATAATTTCAAAGCTTTTTTGAAAACCTTCTTTCTAGCCCAGAAGTAAAATATAAGCAGGGGAAGACCAAAATCATCTGTATTTTTGTCAAAAAATATAAAAATGATCAAAAAAGTTTGTTTCCAATAACTGTTTTTCTCAACGTCTCGGTTCTTCCGTGGAATTGTAATTACTTTATACTCACTGTTATAAATAAAACAAAAAAAACTTTTGGATTTTTCTGAAACCCACAAGAATGATAAACACATTTTTTTATTCAAATTGAATTTCAGAACACAGAAATATACAAATAAATGCATTATATTCAAAGAAATGGTAATTGATCAGAGATTTCATTGACCTTAAATATTCATAGATTTAAATTATTTAATGTAATTTCAATATTAATTTGTTGATTGATTTGAAATATTATAACAGTGCATATTGAAAATTGCTTTGAAAATAAAAAATATGATAAGTTAAATAAATTAGATTTTATTAATGAATTATAAATGTTGATAAAAAATTTTTCAGTTTAATATTGTAATTTTTCGAGCTGGAAAATAAAATGGGAGACATTTGTCACATCCTACCCCTTTTCCAGCTCAAAAAATGGAAAATAATGGCTATTTTCGGCAATTTGATTACTATTTTTTCAAATTGACCTTGAAAATATAATTTGCGAAAATTTTCTAGGTTACTTTGAAAAATTTACAATTTTAATTTAATTTCAAATTACCACCTTTTATAATGATTTAAATTTACAAAATTACAAATAAAAACTTAGAACATGATGTGTAAATGATTTCTTCAAAATTTAATTATTTGAACTTTAAAGATTGAAAATTAAATATTTTTAAATTTGATATGCTCAAAATTGAAGGACTTGAACTTTAAATTATTCCATTTAGAATACAATTATAAAAAATTCTTTCATTTTAATGAGAACTGAAAAAAAGTTGATTGAAAGATAATTTGGAATGTGATAAAGTAAAAAAAATAATGTAAGGGAAAACTAGAGAGGTCTTCAAATGCGGTTTAAATGGTTTTAAAAGAATATTCATTTTTCATAGTAATGTTTTTTGATCAGCAAAACTAAACTAATTTATGATCTTAATTTTTTGTAGTTTTCTTCGTGTTTAGAAATAAAAAAATCCACTTCGGCTAGGCTTCGAACCAGAATCTTTCGCCTTTCGGGTAACTGATAACGGATGATCAAATAAGGTGCTCGCACATTCAGAAGAGAGTTTCTGGTTCAAATTTAGGCCGAAATGAATTTTTTTCAAAAATTAATTATTTGCTTTTGATTTGAATAAATTAATATCAGACCTTAGTTTATTTAATTCGATGTGTTTTTCATAAGAAGCATCAACAAAATAATAATCATAATTATACGCACTATGTGTAATGATTTATACATATCGCTAAAAGTGGTAGGTTTATTATTCAAATAAAGTCCAAGCGAATAAAAGTAATCATTATTTTATCATTTAGATTAGACTATCAACAATCATCTCTCTGACTGTCTCATTTCCTCTTTAATTATTCAAAAAAAAAAAAAAGAAAAAAAAAACTAATAACCTTCCCAGTTCCGTGTAATTTATTAATCCAGTCCCAAAGGGAACTTCCACACGTGGAGCATATAACAGGTTGAACTTTATAATGAGAAAAAATTACTCCATTCTAAAATTTCGTCTGTCGAGTAAAAAATATTTGACTGCTTAAAATTTAAATAATATTCTATACATGATATAAATTAGTATGTATGAGTTGAATTGAAGAAACGATCATTAGGTAGAAAAAGAATTATTATTTGAGAACACGTTTGAGAAAGGTCCTATATAGTTTATACGATGAGGGATCGAAGATCGGAAGTGTCAAGACCGGAAATTGACTTACAGAGATTCTAGAAAAACGTGAATCAAGCAAATAATTTCCGTTCTCCTGTCACGCGAGATCGAAATCTCGTACGTATAGTTCTGATCACTATTAACTATCTGCAAGCTTTTTATACAAAAACAATTTTATTCTTGCAGACTTTCTTTTACCCTTTTTAAAGATTTTCTATTCTTACCCCGTTTTCAAGAAAGTTCCCCTTCTTCTCTTTTCTCGTTTAAATGCGAACTGAGTTAATAGAACCCAATAAGAAAATCAAACTATTCTTCGTTGAAAGTTAATTAAATTTGGTTGAAAATTCTGCTATTTTGTGAAATATTTAATCGTGCTCGCCTTTTTTTGATTGAAAATTCATATTTTTTAGTTGAAAATTAACTCTTTGTTAGAAGTTCAATTGTCTTATACAAAATTCATCTTTTTGGTTCAAATATTCACCTACTTGATTTTTTAAATCAACTGTTTTGTTGAAAATTGACCTTTTCAGATTAATTATTCAAATGTCTTCAAACAAATTCGTGTTCCTGGCTTGAGAATTCAATTATTTGATTTAAAATGCAACAGTTTTTAGTTGAATTTCAATCTTTTTTGTTTGGAAAATCGACTATTTGGTTGAGAATTCAACTGTTTGGTTAAAGATTTGATTAATTTGTTAAAAAGTTATCTCTTTTGTCGCAAATTTAAATGTTTTGTTGAAGAATCCTCTTTTTTGATAACATTTTTTTTCATTGAAAATTCATCGCTTACAGTAGAAAAGTCACCTTTTATGACCGAAAATTCATTTTTCAGTTTAACGGCTTTGTTGAAAATTCGTCTTCTTTGATAACAAAATTCAATTTTTTAAGTTGGTAATTCATTTTTTGATGGTAGAAAGGTCATTTTTTATGGTAGTAAGGTCATCTTTTATGGTTGAAAATTCATATTTCCAGGTTGAAACAGAACTTTTTTTTTAATTCAAGTGTCTTCTGAAGAATTTGTCCTTTTGGAATGAAAATTGAAATATTTGGTTCAAAATTCAACTATTTTGCTGAAAATTTTCTGTTTTGATTCAAAGTTCAATATTTGCTAGTAAATGTATCCATTGAGATCGGTCTTAAAATGTGTCGTTGGATACCCGAAAAAATATATCAAAAAATAAAAAAATTGTATAGGAGGAAAACTGTTGGGGTAAAAAAAAACACACTTAACGAAAAAAAAATCGCAAAAATCACCCAATTGCATGTGCCATTGATACCGGCCTTAAAAAGTGTCTTCTTACACCTAGAACAGCATATCAAAAAATTAAAAAATTGTGTAGGGGGAAAACTTTTGGGGCAAAAAATACAAAAACACCCTTAACATAAAAAATTTGCAAAAATCGGCCTAATTGAGTGTGCCCATTGAGACCAATCTGAAAATTTATCTTTGAACACCCTGAATAACATATAAAAAATTGCAGATGAGCAGAAGTTTTAGGGCCAAAAAACACTTTTAATGAGGGTGATTTTTGCGACTTTTTTTCTTTGAAGGTTTTTATTTTGGTCCCCAAAAGTTCTCCTCATCTACAATTTTTTAAATTTTTCTGTATGTTGTTCGGTGTTTCAAAAGACGCATTTCTTAGAATGTTAATTATTGAAAAATTCATCGTCGCAGATTTAGAGCAGACTTAGCGCAGGATTTCAAGGCGTTTGAAAAAATCATCTTTCTTGGCTGAAATATACCCTTTTTGTTTGAAATTCAAGTGTCTTCTAAAAAATTCATCCTTTTGGCATAACAATTAAAAATTTTGGTTAAAAATTCAAATATTTCGTTAAAAAGTTTTTTTTTTTTGGTCGCAAAGTTAACTTTTCTGTTGCAAATTCGTTTTTTTATATTTCTTTCAAACAATTGTATATCAATCTTTTATGGTAGAAAATTCATCTTTTCTGGTTTAGTATTCATCTTTCTTTGTTTAAATCAAACGTTTTTGTTTAAAATTTAAGTGTCTCCTTTCGTCTTTTTGGCTTAAAAACTCAACTACACTCAAATCCCAATATAAGATCCTCCGGTTTACGCCGTTCCCAGAACTAATGGCCTCTACGGATTTGTGATGAGAGGAGGCGAAGGGTCTGAAGGGAAGCTGTGCTAAGTCAAGCGTGACAAAGTGCTCGAGGGCCGCACTCTCAGCGTGTTAGTTGCATCAGATTGCGCCATGCGTCCAAATCAAACAGAAATTATTTACGCGGCCTTGCCTGTTTACGTTTGGATTCCCCCGATTTGTGTCGAAGGTCAAGGCAAACCATGCATGAAACCGGTCTTATATTGGAAGTTGAGTGTTGATAATGTTTTTTCAATCAGCTATGTGATTGAAAATGCAGTTATCTTGTTTCAAATGCAATATATTTCGACTTGAAATCTTAAGCACTTTTCATATTGAATTCAATATGATACCTGTATATTATTTTTTTGTAACGCACGCACGAAATGTTCGCTTTTCGAGGCATGTATTGCGTGCGAGAAGTGAACAATTCCAAAGCCGTGATAAAAAGCAGTTATAAAAAGACTTTTTCTAGCTGCTGCGCTTGCGCTCTTTGAGCGCATTTTCCGGGAAGTTTGGAAATTTTCGGATTTTTTCCAACAAGCTTTGGATACCTTGAATTTCTGGAAATTTCCGGTAATATACAAATTCACCGAAAATTTAAAGAAATTTTCGGTAATTTTTGGTAATTTTACCATAAATTTTCAAAAAATTAATTCTTATTGTTTCTCAAATCGGAAATTTCCTGCATTTGTTACAAAAAATAGCGTGTGCAACAGGTGCTGAAAGTAGACAGTTGCAACTCTTGTGAAGTTTACAGTACTTGCCATCGGCTCATCTTCGGGTCGCCTTTGGCTCGTACAGCAAACTTCACACTCGTGTGGAACTGCTTACTTTCCGCACTTGTAGCACAATATACTATTATTTAAAAGAATTTATTTCCCTATTCTCGTGAAAAATCACCATATTTCCCTTGTTTTGAGAGCATTTTGGACAGTGAAGTCTGTTCTTCTTTCCAGAAATAAATTTGAGAATTCATACAGATCGTGTAAATATAGATTATCTTGTAATTTAAGTTAAAACTAATACTCATTGGTTTGGTCTATAACCTTATAGATGGAACCTCACCAATATTATCCCATTCTCATTTGTGAATAGCAAGTTTCTATTCTGTTGAAAGCTCCGCTAAATAATTCCCACTTCAATGCTGAGTAATCAGTGATGCTCCAATTGCCTAGACACTTTAGCGCTTCGCAATCTTCCAGAAAAGCACATAATAGTTTACTAGTGCGAACTGCGAAAATCCCCCATTTTTTTTTATTTTTCTTCACTTTCCGCCTCCTATTTCTACAACCAGCCAGGTATTCAAAGGGACTGTCGAGAAAAGATCTTACCGAGTAATGCGAGAAGAAAATCTGCAGCGTCCTCGAAAGTAAGTGCCATGGCAAACAAATTCTTTTTCTTATTTTTGAAAAGACACCCATAGTTGAAGATCATTCCAAACATAAAGAAATTTATAGAATTTGTTATCGAGAGCATTGGAAAAGTCGATTTGAACTTGAAATTCAGTGAATTTATTTCCCGTTCCACGGCTTGGAGTGAAGCGTTGTATTTAAAAACATTTTCCAGGAAACAAGAGGGAATTTTCTCGCTCGTTTGAGCAGTAAATTTTAAAAGTTTCATATTTTTATATTTATTCTCTTTTATACACAACGGAGCAAGTAACCAACCCAATTTTCTGTTACGTAAAGTCTTCGGGAAGCCTTGTATATAGCGAAGCAAAGTTTTGAGGAATTATCCTTCTTACAGCTTCCGGGATCTATCGATCCAAGTTTTGCAACTTCCTACATGGCTTCTTTCTCTTCACTTTATGAGATCTGCGTAATGCAAGTCGACGGAAAATTTTCATAGTGTAATGGGACACTTCCATGAAAATCATATTCTATTCAGGGTGGCCGCAGGTCAGGGAAAACCTCGAAATCAGGGGGAAGTAACTTTTGAGACTAATCAGGGCTGCCATACAGTAACTTTTAGTGACTTCTTTTAAATAAAGTCACTATAGTCACTTTTTTGAGGTAACCACTATTGAACTCAGGTCTATGCCTGGAGTAATTTTCAAGAGCTTATAAAAGTTTCAAGGAATTTAAAAATATTTTAAAGGATTTTAAATATTTTCAGATATTTTAAAATATTTCGAAAAATTTCCAGTAGATTTTGATAAGTTGAAGGGATTTGAAAGAATTGTATGGTTTTTTTTAACATCCAAGCAATTTTCAAAAGATTCACAAATTTTGAAAAAAATTCCAAAAATTTAAATGGATTTGAAATATTTCAGAGTATTTTAAAAGATTCCAAGGCTATTCCAAGAGATTAAAAATTTTTCAAGAAATTTCCAAGTATTTCAGACATTTTTTGAACGAATTTATAGGACCTATAAAGTTTTATGATATTCAAAAAGATTCCCAGGTATTTTACAAGATTTATAAATGATTTCAATGATTCCAAGGGATATTAAAAGCTCTTATGGTATTCTAATAAATTTTTTAGGATCGCAGGAAGAATCATTATATTTTATGTAATTTCACGGGACTTTATAATATTTTAAAGGATTTCAAAGAATTTATTCAGAAGAATTGAGGGATTTCGTAGGATTTCAATGATGTTCAAATATCTCACGGTATTCCCAAGATTTTAGGATATTTTATAAGATTATTACATTTCTTGCAACAACTTGAAGGAATTTCTTAGGATTTTTAGGATTTTAGAGTATTTAGAATAATTCTGAAGAATTTTCAAGAGCGTTAGAAAGTTTACAGGAGTTTCAACAGGTTTTAAAGGATTTGAAATATTTTAGGGTATTTGAAAACAATTCCATGCATTTTTAAAGAGATTTAATTAATTTGAGAGGATTCCAAAGCATGCTAGCCATTTTAAGATATTCAACAAAAATTTCAAGCAGTTTTTAAAAGCTTTACAAATTTTCTGAGCATTCCAAAAGATTTAAAAGGATTTTAAATATTTCAGGGTATTTCAAAAGATTTCAAAACATTTTCAAGAGATTACAAATTTTTTAAGGAATCTCCAGGGTTTGAATGGTTTTGAGGAATTAAAAACAAATTTCATAGGGTTTTAAATAATTTGCTCGAATTTCGGAAGATATGGACCGATTTTATAGAATACATAAGCTTTTAGGATATTTAGAGATTTCCAAAGATTTTTGATATTTCTGATGATTTCAGCGATTTCAAAGGATTTTAGAAGCTCTTAAGGTATTTTAGTCAATTTTCCAGGATTGTTGGAAACATCTTCAGATTTTATATAACTTCACGGGATGTCATAATATTTTTATTGAATTCAAATAATTCATTCAGAAAAATTGAGGCATTTTGTAGGATTTTAACGATTTTCAAAAATCTCACGGCTTTTCCGAAGATTTTAGGATACTTTAAAAGATTAATATTTTTTTAAACAGATTTCAAACACTTGATGGAATTTCGAAGGAGTTTTAAGAATTTAGGGTATTTTTTAAACATCCTATGAATTTTTAAGAACTACAAAAAGTTGCAATTGATTTCAAAATATTTCAAAGTGTTTAAAATATTTTCGGGTATTTTAAAAGAATCCAAGGCTTTTTCAAGAGATTGGACATTTTGTATGGAATTTCCAAGGATTTAAACAATTTTAAGAGATTTAAATAAATTTTAATGGGGTTTTGAAGAAATTACGGGAATTTCAGAAGATGTGGAACGATTTTATAGTATCTATAAGGTTTCATGATATTTTAAAAGATTTCCATTAATTTGATATAATTTCTAAAATTTCAATGACTTCAAGGGATTCAAAAAGTTCTCAAGGTATTTTAATAAATTTTCCAGGAAAAATCATCAGATTTTATGTAATTTCACGGGATTTTATAATATTTTAATGGATTTCAAAGAGTTTATTTAGAAGAATTTAAGGATTTTGTAGGATTTCAACGATTTTCAAATATCTCATGGTATTTCCAAGATTTTAGGTTGTTTCAAAGATTGATACATCTTTTAAATAGATTTTAATAATTTCAAGGAATTCCGAAAGATTTTAACGATTCCAGAGTATTTAAAAAAATTCCAGGAATTTTCAAGAGCTTTAAAATGTTTTACGGGATTTCAAAGAATTTGAAATATTTTAGAGTATTAATAAAAATGGCAGAGAATTTTGAATATATTTTAATAATTTAAAGGAATTTTTAAGCATTTTGGAGGTTTTAGGGCATTTTTAAAAATTCCACAGAATTTTCAGAAGCTTTAAACATTTTCAAGTTATTTAAAAAGATTTCAAATGATATGAAATATTTTGGGATGTTTTCAAGATTCCGGAAAATTGTTGATATATGTCAATATTTTGAAGAGATTTCAATGGATTTCATAGTATTTTAAGAACATCTGAGTAATTTTCAGAAGCTTTGAAAAGTTTAGAAGGATTTTAAAAGATTTGAAAGGATTTGAAATATATTTTAGGATATTTTTAATGATTCCAATGCATTTTCAAGAGATTACCCCTTGAATTTTTATAAACACATTTTTAACTTATTGAATTGATTTTTTTTTAATTTTAAAATTGTTTTCAATTTTCTTAAACTTTTTTGAACTAACGATTAATTTTCATGAAGTTCATGGAATTTTGCTTATTTTTCTTAAATTTTTTGAAATTCAGTCTAATTATACTGAAATTAGTCTGAAACTAGTTTTACTTTTGTTGACTTTTTCTCTTTAAGGTAGTTGTCGTGCGAAAAATTAGATCTTTGAAAAAAATAGTTTTTATAGGATTTTAAGAAGCAAAATATTATTACTGGTTATATCATTTCAAATAAAAAACATAATTTGTGATAAACATGTTATAAAACTTAGAAAATGAATGTATTTCAAACATTTTTATTTGTGAATGAGTTTTTTTTTAATATCGCTTCTTACCAATTTTTGGAAAATGGTTGAACTTCAATAAGTGACGGCTTATTCTTTCGTAAAAAGTAATCTTTACCGCCCTACTGTTTTTAATTTTAAAAGTTTTTTTATAGTTGAATTCATTAGATTCTCATCACAGAAGGTATTAGATTTGTGTAAAATTTGACCCCCCCCCCCTCCCCGTTTTTGTCAAATGTCCACGGTTTGAGACCCCCTGAATCCGAGAAACAGGATTGGGCTTTGGTATACTTTCCAAGTGTCCTAAAATAAAGGTCAAGTTCATTAGCCAGCCATTTTAGATGAAAATTCAAAAAGTCAGCGCATCTTCAAAAATTTTCAGACAACTTTTTTCCAAATTAAAAAATTATATGTACGGTGATTAGTAAAAAACATTAGTAAAAATGTTACAAATTTTTCGATAGTGCTAAAATCCAAAAAGAAAATGAAGCGTTAAGAAAACATTTTTCAAAAAAATCACTATATTTAAGAATTATTTACTATTTGGAAAATTAGATACAGTAGAGTTGTAGGAAATGATTTCCCCGAAAGAATGAAGCATGATTAACATTAGTCAAAAACATTAGTAAGGAAATACGAAGAATTCAGCCTCACGCCTTTTTTTAAAAAAAAAAATTACCGGAGTTATAACATTTACAAAATTCCAAAAAACAAACGAAAATTAACATTTTAAGCCAAACAACGCACGATATTAAAAAATGTCATTGGGAGAAAAACGTTGGATTTTGAACACCCTACAAGATTATCATAACAAATTTTGTAATTTTTTTGAAAAATCGAATTCCAAATTTTGACCACACAAAAAATAATGAAAAATGAAAAATTCCATTTTACGGTCAAACTGTACAAGATACAGAAACAGGTGGTTTGACAAAAATTGTGTATTCGAAAAAGACCTACAAATTTGTTTGAAATCACTTTTTGATAGGACGCGTAGTCTTTGTTTTATTTGTAAAAAACTACATCAAAAATAGAATAATTGAATTTTTAGAGAAACGACACAAGATACGAAAAAAATAAGTAGACAAAATTTGTTTCTCAAAAAGAGCTACAAATTTTTCACTGATAATTTTCTGACAGCACGCATAGTTTTTGTTTTAATCGTAAAAAATAACACTAAAAATTAAAAAATTAAATTTTTTGGAAAAATGCACAAGGTACGAAAAAAAATCAATAAACAAAAGTTGTTCAGCCAAGAAGGATCTCAAAATTTGTTATTGATAATTTTGAAATAGAACAAGTGGATTTTTCTTTTAATCGTAAAGAACAAGAATAAAAATAAAAAAATTAAACTTTTGGAAAAACGGCATAAAGAGATGAAAAAAAAGGAAAAGACAAAAGTTGTTTAACCAAAAAAGATCTACAAATTTTTTATAAAATCTTGTTCTAAAAATATATTAAAAAGAAAAAAAATGACCTTTTTTGAAAACGGACACAAGCTACAATAACGTTTTATTTGACAACATTTGTCGCCTAAATTATATCTACAAATTTTCTCCAAAACACTTTACGCTAGGATGCGTAGTTTTAAATTAAATTGTAAAAAATAACACTGAAAAAAAATGAATAAAAAAACGACAGAAGTTGCAATAAAATGATTAATAACAAAATTGTTTTTTTTTTTAGTATATGTACTTTTTTTCAATCATGAAAACAAGACAATGAAAATACGTATGTTTTATTACCAATGCATATTATGAATTGCAATAATATAAATTTACGGAAATGATACATTTTTTAGGGTAGCTGAGAATAAAATTTAATGAAAAATAAGAAAAAATATTAAATTAGTCATGATAAATAAAACTTGTGCTTTATTTTGCAATATCTGAATAAGCAATTCCAGGCCGAGTTACACAAATAAATGTAATATACATTTGATATGAACGTGTTGAACATAATGTAGAAACGTTCAGATTTTGGAAAAAATCGAGTGCGAAGCACGAGACACGTGATGAGAATGTGTTCGTTAAAGCCAAAGGAGCTTTAACAAAAGAGAATTCACAATTACCAAATTACAGTTGTCGATGTCTTTCATTAAAAAAAAATAAATAAATAAATACCTTTAATTTCAAAAGGTATGTGCATAAATGTGGGAGAAATACAAAGACCGAGCGCGTAGCGCGAGATAAATATATCATCGAGCGCGAAGCGCGTGAATCAACAGTCGCGCGCCCTAGGCGCGCTAAAACTTGCGAGTGAAGCGAGCCGCACGCGATTAAGCTTTAAGAAAACATTTTTCAAAAAAATCATATAGTCAAGGATTATTTACTATTTTGAAAATTAGATACAATAGAGTTGTAGGGAATAATTTTCCCGAAAGAATGAGTCACGATTTATTCAAAATCAACCTTTGAAAAAAATGGTAAGAAGCGACAATAAAAAGAAGTTCAATTACAAAAACTATTGTTGAAATAATTATTTTTCTCAAGGTTTAAACTTTTTTCATAAACAAATATTTTTTTCCTTTGAAAAGACATGACTGATAATATCATTTCAATTCTTAAAATAATAGAAAACTTTTATTTCCAGATATCTAATTTTTGGGACGACCATTTTGAAGTAATTTGGACTGTTTATAAAAGATTCTATATTATAAATGTTACAAGAATCAAATTTTGGTCTTTAAATATTAATGGTCAGGGAAAATGTACAATTACAGGGTGCACAGTCTTTCCCCTATTCCCCTGCGTTTACTTTCTTTCAAAATTCCCTTTTTTCCCCTATTCTAGAAAAACTTTCCCTTTCCCCCTTTCCTCTTTAAATATACAATATTTGAAAATACAATTGTTCGTTTACATCTACAAAATTGTTCTATTCAAAACTGGAATATGCTACCTGAAGTAGTGAAAGCCTTTTTTTAACTTCCAGAATTATCTATTATAATTAATTTAACTTTTTTAAATTTGACTAATTTCAAATTTAACTATTAAGGATTTATATAAAACTTTCAAGGTAACTTTTTTTGTTGCATCTGTAGCAATTAAATATTTCTGAAATTAACTCTAATCAAGAACGATATGTTCTGTCTGTCCATATTGAAGATACATATTCCATATAATATTTGATTAATTAAAAAATTTACTAAAATTTAAACAAACCACTTTCTCATATTTTTTCTTAAACGAAGAAACCTAAGCTTTTCTTTGAAAACAGAATAAAAACAAAAAATGATATGTTTTGATTTTAAAATAGAGATTATTTATTTTTAATCTCGTACACTAGAAATTTAGATAAGATCAAATGCTAAGGCATCCAATTTGAAGCCTTAATATTTTTATTTAAAAATGTTTTTCAAATATTCAATTTGGAATATATTTTCTTTCACAATGGTCATTTATTTGAGCTTTCCATTAGAAACAAAGTTGTTTTTATAACATGGAAGAATATACAGTTTACACATACACACAGTTCAAAATGGTTGCATTTTATGCATTTTATTAAATTTGAATTGTTAAAAAAACAAATATCGATCTTTTAATACTTTTATGAGTGAAATAACTTTCCAGTCAATCTAAAGAATTAAATGAATGTCAAAATGTATAATTACTATCAACATTTGGGTAATTATTTTAAAATTTGACAAACTTATTTTTACAATCAATTTATAAAATTTAAATTCTTGCCACTAAAAAAATACCGAGAAGTAAACTTGAAAGTTTTTTATAGTTTTATGAGTGATATGACTTTTGTGTTAGTATAAAGAGTTTATGAAAATTTACAATTACTATCTACATTTGAATCTACATCAACTGTCACTTTTTGATAGAATACGAATTCGAAATAAGATACTGAACTATTTCCGAAAAAACCGAGAATAATTCGAAAATTTTAAGGAATTAAAAACCCATATGGAAATGGGAAATTTTTCTTATCCTTCCTGGAAACTTTCTTATACTTTCATATGAAATATTTCCACGAATCGCACGGAAAGTTCCACTTTTAGTATCAAAAGGACTACCGTAAATATAATTAATTTCCTCCGATATCCTCATAATTTTAAGAAGTTTAAGGAAGTGTTTTATAGAAGTTAGATAATGTTAGTACCCTTTTGATAATATTCATACTTTAATTAGGAAAATTATTTTTTGGGAAATATTAGGTATGTTTCTCTCATATTCAGATATTTATTGTGTTCACATGTATTTTCACATTAATTGCAAGTAAAATTATTTTTGATAATTTTACACGCCCTGAAAGATCATCTTATAGTTTTTTCATATTAAACAACATTTCTTATCACAATAAATGAACGTAAAATTATTTTTGACAACTAGAAGCACTAAAAGAGCATCTTACAATTTCTGTATAGTAAACAGCATTTGAAGGGTGGCAGTACAAAACTAGATAGCAAACAAAATAAAATAAAACAAACAAAAACGCTCCACTCATATACAGTGGCGTTCCCGCTTCAAATCCGTCTGAGGCAGATTTTTTTCTTGTTTTTCAAAAAAATGTTTGTCCGAAGTAATCGTTGAACATCGAATATTAAGTAATTAAGATATAAAAACTCCGTAGATAGCATGCTTTAAAATAGTAATAACATCTTCCAACAATTTTTTAGATATACAATCCCAAAGTAACACTAACCACAAATTGGAACAGTCTCGACTGCGGATTGCGATAAAAAAATATAAAATCGTCAGCTTTAACAAAAATTAAAATTTACTCCCGAAATAGTGAGATTCTGAATGGGCGTGAAAAAGATTTGATCTAAAACATTTAGCCGGCAAACGCACAGTGGGAAAAAATGACTTTTTTTGTTCAAAATCACGTACAGCCCGCAAATATTGACCGATTGGAAAAAAAAAAACGAATAAAATTTCAAACAAAGTTGTCAAGCCTGATTTTAATTTATTAAAATTTAAATTTTTTTATAAACAAATAGATATGACGAAAAATTAGCAATTTGTTATATTTGATGTTCCTGGTGTTTTTCAATAATAGAAAAATTGTTTTAATCACCCACGTTTTATAGATTTCTATTCGATAAAGATATTCCATCATGATACAATGAACAAAAAAAATTTGTTAAACAAATTATTTGTTGAAAATGTGTTTTCTATAATTTTCAATACTTGTCCTTTTTCAGAGTTATATTGCAAGACATTTTGATGGAAACAATATTATAATGAAGGGAAATTCTCTTAGGATTATACTTGTTAATACTATGAACAAATTTATTAAACAAATTTATTATTCAGGCACTTGTCGACAGAAAAATTCGTTTCCTTCAATGTCAGTTTCTATAAATAAGAAACCTCATGATAATTCCAGCAAAATTGATAATTTCTTGATAAATTTCTTGATTCTTTGAAACAAATTAATTAAACAAGTGCATTATTCGGCCATCTATGGAGGGAAAAATCGTTTTTTTTCGATGTCAGTCTTTTTAATTGGAAACTTCATGATAATTTCAGCAAACTTTCATGATTAGTTGATAAATTGTATGATTTTTTTTAACAAATGCAATATTCGAAAATTTGTCTGCGGAAAAACTCGTTCTTGGCATGTCAGTTCTTTTAATTGGGAATATTACGATAATTTCGGAAACATTCATAATTAGTTGATTTTTTTTTTAATTTAATTAAAAAATGTATTATACGGGCATTTGTCAACGGAAAAATTCGTTTTCTTTCAATGTCGGTCCTTTTGATTGGAAAGTGCATGATTATTTCATCAATACTCATACTTAGATGATAAATTGTTTGGCTTCTTTAAACAAATTTAATAAAAAAATGCATTATTCGGCCATTTGTCGGCGGATAAATCCGTTTTCTTTTTCGAGGTCTGTTCTTTTAATTGGGAACTTCATGATAATTTCTGCAAAATTTGTAATTTATTGATTAATTTTATGTTTTTTTTTAAAACAAATTTAGTTGAAAAATGTACTATTCGGACATTTGTCGACGGAAAAATTCGTTCTTTTCAATGGCAGTCCTTTTAATTGGGAAGTACATGATAATGATGATTTTTAAAACAAATATAATAAGCAAATGCATTAATGGAATCAAGAGATGAACGATTAATACGTTTTTGAATTAAATTTTGTTACTAACATCCTAACATTCATGAAATAATTATTAATGTTGCTGAAATACATAACATTGATTAAATAATTATAAAGGTTGCTGAAATTATCATGAAGTTCTCAATTAAAAGCACTGGCATTGAAAAAAAAAACTAATTTTTCAGTCGAGAAATGCCCGAATAATGCATTTGATTGAAAAAATCATGAAATTTATCAATATATTACAAATTTTGCTGGAATTATCATCAAGTTTCTAATTTAAAAAACTGACATCGAGTAAAACGAATTTTTTCTCGACAAATGCCTCAATTATGCATTATTTTATTAAATTTGTTTATAATATTAACAAGAATAATCTTGAGAGAAATTTTCTTCATTATGATCTTGCGTCCTTCTAAATTTCTTGCAATATAACTTAAACTAGCTGTGAATTCGATCTCGAGTGTTTCCACTTTGTTCGTATTTATAATTATATGGTGCTCATTTCACGAGCACTTTGCTTCCCGTTGGAAAATGTACTTGCTTCCTCATAGAGGAAGCATTAGTTATTTTTTTCAACAATAGACAAACCAAAGTCTTCATTTTGATCCATTTAAAAATAGAAATTTACAAAAAATACAAAATTACAAAATAATACAAATAATTTTTTAAATACAAGGACAAATCAGACAAATCGAATTTTGTATTCGAAATGCTAATTTTCCGAGCTGGAAAAGGGATGGGAAAAGTTCTGTCGCACCCTATCCCTTTCTCAGCTTTATGATTTTTTTACCAAAATTGTCAAAATTATTCTATTTTAAAATTTATGATCAAAAAATCTTTTCTAGTGATGCGTCAACTTTGAATTATGTCGATAAAAAAAGGTTTTCTTTTAGAAACAGATGATTCAAATATTATAAATGAGCATAACTTCCTTAATCTTCAATAAAGTGTATTAATATTATAGATCAATCGA
This sequence comes from Andricus curvator, assembly GCA_932195095.1. Taxonomy (NCBI): domain Eukaryota; kingdom Metazoa; phylum Arthropoda; class Insecta; order Hymenoptera; family Cynipidae; genus Andricus; species Andricus curvator. The sequence continues at coordinate 462,391 of CAKNYM010052960.1, read as the reverse complement.
TTTTCCTCGAATCAAGGAATCTTTTCCGTTCTTGCATCAATTGTAAATTATAGCAGTGAAAAAAGTTTTACTATAAAAAACCGTGTTTTAAAATATTATGCATTGCCATAGCTTCCTTGCTCTTCAATGAAATATATCAATGTTATAGGTCAATCGATTCGTCTTGAATCAACACAACTTTGTATTCTCGCATCAACTTTCAATTATGAGAATCAGAACATTTTTAGCATAAAATTCGATTTTAAAAATATATAAATTACCATAACTTCCCTGCTCTTGAATAAAATGTACTAATATTGTAGGTCAATCGATTCGTCTCGAGCCAAGGAATCTTTTATATTCTTGCATCAACTTTGAATTATATTGCAGAAAAAAGTTTTACTATAAAAAACCGTATTTTCAAATATTATGCATTACCACAGCTTCCTTACTCTTCAATAAAATGTATTAATATTATATGTCAATCCATTCATCTCGAATCAACACATCTTTTCTGTTCTTGCATCAACTTTGAATTATGTTAATGAAAAAAGTTTTACTATAAAAAAACGATTTTCAAAATATATGAATTACCATAACTTTCCTACGATTTAATGAAATATATTAACATTATAGGTGAATCGATTCGTCTTGAACCAAGGAATCTTTTATATTCTTGAATCAACTTTGAATTATGTTAATGAAAAAAGTTTTACTATAAGAAACCGATTTTTAATATATTATGAAGTGCTAAAAAAAATGCAGCAAATATTTTTAGAAATCCTTCAGTCAGTTTCAAGATATTAGTGGGAGGGAAAAATTCTATGATTTTCTATTATCTTTTATATCCTTGCATCAACTTTGAATTATATGGAAGAAAAAAGTTTCACTATAAAAACCCGTATTTTCAAATATTATGCATTACCATAGCTTTCCTAATCTTCAATAAAATGTATTGCTTAAAATACATAATATTTATCAACTAATTATAAAGGTTGCTAAAATTAGCATGAACTTTGTCATCAATTATTAAAATTAAAATTAAAATTGATATTCAACGTCATTTAAATACAAAAAAGTGTGACATCCACCCATCCACACATCCACACCTCCGGACAATTGCTTAGAACATTGTATTAGACATTTTTAAATTGAGGAAGGTTCAATTAAATGAATTTAAAAATTTTGGAAAATGTTATCATTACCAAGCTTCCCTTATGAGGAAGCAAAAAGGATATAACGTATCATAATCGAATGTCGTTATTTAATGTGAATATATGAAACGTGGGCGATTACAAAAATTTTCCTATTATTGATGATCACCAGGAACTCCAAATATAAAAAAGTGAAAAACTAAATCAAAAATCAGGCTCAACGGCTTTCTCGGAAATTTTGTCAGCTGTTTTAAAAAAAATTTCATCACAATCGCTCGATGTTTGTGACGTACGTTATATATAACGTACGTTCGTATAAGCATGGACGTCACGTTGAATTGCTTCCTCATAGAGGGAGCTTTGTGATGGTAACATTTTCCAAAATGTTTAAATTCATTTAATTGAACCTTCCCCAATTTAAAAATGTCGAATACAATGTTCTAAGCAATTGTCCGGATGTGTGTGGGTGGATGTGTGGATGTCACGCTTTTTTGTGAACACGATAACTTGAAAACGGTCGCAGATAAATTGATGAAATTTAGAGGGCTTTTTTTCCCGACTAATATCTTAAAACTGACTGAAGGATTTCTAAAAATATTTGTTGCATTTTTTCTAAGCACTTAATAATATTTGAAAAATCGGTTTTTTATAGTAAAACTTTTTTCATTAACATAATTCAAAGTTGATGCAAAAATATAAAAGATTCTTTGGACTGAGACAAATCGATTGACCTATAATATTAATATATTTTATTAAAGTGTAGGGGAGTTATGGTAATTTATATATATTGAAAATCGGTTTTTTATAGTCAAACTTTTTTCGTTAACATAATTCAAAGTTGATGCAACAACAGAAAAGATGTGTTGATTCGAGTCGAATCGATTGAACTATAATATTATTACAATTTATTGAAGAGTAAGGAAGCTATGTTAATGCATAATATTTGAAAATACGGTTTTTTATAGTAAAACTTTCTTCTTCAACATAATTTAAAGTTGATGCAAGAATATAAAAGATCCCTTGGTTCGGAACGAATCGATTGACCTATAATATTAATACACTTTATTAAAGAGTAGGGAAGTTATGGTAATTTATATATATTGAAAATCGGTTTTTTATAGTAAAACTTTTTTCATTATCATAATTCAAAGTTGATGCTAGAACAGAAAAGATGTGTTGATTCAAGTCGAATCGATTAAACTCTAATATTAATACATTTTATTGAAGAGTAAGGAAGCTATGGTAATGTATAATATTTTAAAATACGGTTTTTTATAGAAAACTGTTTATTTCAACATAATTTAAAGTTGATGCAAGAATATAAATGATTCCTTGGTTCGAAACGAATCGATTGACCCATAATGTTAATACAGTTTATTAAAGAGTATGGAAGTTATTGTGATTTATATATTAAGAAAATCGGTTTTTTGTAGTAAATTTTTTTTCACTAACATAATTCAAAATTAATACAAGAACGGAAAAGGTTTCTTCATTCAAGGCAAATCGATTGATCTATAATATTAATACACTTTATTGAAGATTGAGGAAGTTATGCTCATTTATAATATTTTGAGTCATCTGCTCCAAACAGAACAACTTTTTTCATTGACATAATTCAAAGTTGACGCATGAATAGAAAAGACTTTTTGTTCCTAAGTTTTCAAATAGGGTAATTCTGACAATTTTTGTAAAGAAATCATAAAGCTGGGAAAGGGATAGGGTGCTACAGAACTATCCCTTTTCCAGCTCTAAAAATTATCATTTCGAATACAAAATTTGATTTGTCTGATTTGCCTCTGTGTTAAAAAATTTTGTTGTATTATTTTGTAGTTTTGCATTTTTTGTACATTTCTATTTTGAAATTGATCAAAATGAAGACTTTGGTTTGTCTATTATTGAAAAAAATAACTAATGCTTCCTCTAGCTCGTGAAATGAGCACCATATAATTATAAATACAAACAAAGTGGAAACACTCGAGATAGAATTCACAGCTATTTATGAATAATATATTTCTTGTTTCTGATATGTGGTCATCGTCAAATTAATTCCTTAAATAAATTCCCTAACATTTCGATTTTCGGGAAAACCCGCAACAAATGTCTTACAATAACTGCTTCCAAATTTCCACATGATACTGATAGAATCTTTTCGAGTTTGGTAGAGTATATTCTGTCTGCTTGGAATATAAGATTGAAGAAAATGTTGAATCATTGGATGAATTGAGCTCCTCCTTCTTATAAATTGACAAAGGAAGTTTCGTGAGGAAGTGCTGCGAGTTCATAACGCTAGTAAAACGAGATAGAGTGTCAATGCTTATGCGGGTGCTCTCGTCAAGAGACAGGGAGAAGAACCAAATAACATATCCATGTAGGTTAGACGAGATTCCCTGCTTGAGAGATTGGCAGACTTGCAGCTGCCTCGAAATTCGAGACTACGAATTCACTCATCACTCTTCCGGTGTGATTTGTGAGATTTAAGGAGAATTTAAAATGGGAGCAAATCTTTTATTTTGGAAACTCTTTGCTCTTACGGGCCATCCATAAGTTACGTAAAACATCTTTGGCCAATTTTTTACCCCTCCCCGCCTGTAAGTCTCCTCTTGTTTTTGTGACCAGCTTTTTATGATTTATCACAATATCTCAAAATACCGTGACTTTTTTAAATGACAATAACTTTGATTTGAAAAAAGTGTAACGCGGTACCTTATTATTATTAATATTATTTTTTTGAATCATAATAATAAGGTAAAGCGTTACACTCTTTTCAACTCAAAATTATTCTTATGAAAAAAAATATTATTCATTTTGATATTCTGAAATAATATACTGATTCGGTTTGATTAAATGTTTATTTATTGAAATAAAGTACTAACTGGTTTCTCAACTTTTTCAAGATTTAGGCTAGTTGGCGTTCCTATGATTTCAAAAATTGAAATTATATTAGCAGTCGTGTCTTATAAAGAAAAAACATTTTTTTTTATGAAAAAAGTTTCAAGCTTACGAAAAATAATTATTTTAACAATATTTTTTGTAATTTAATTTTCTCTTACTATCGCCTCTTACCAATTTTTTAAAAAAGGTTAAATATTATAAGTATTAATTAAAATTTAATCATTTTACAAAAATCCATGATTGATTATTGCTTATTTTTTGGTGGAAACATTCTCTACAACTCTATTGTTTCTAATTTCGAGAAAAAATAAATCATTTTTAAATATAGTTGTTTGTTTAAAAAAGGTTTTTTTTTTTTAATTATTTAGTGATTTCAGTCATGGAACTTTCACAATTGGAAACAGTACAGTTTTAGAGAATGTTTTCACCAAAAAAATAAACCATCATTGATTAAAATTCGACCATTTTCTAAAAATTGTTAAGAAACGAGTTGGGAAGCGATGGTAAGAAAAAATTAAAATTATAGAAAAACTTTTTTTTAGATATCGAATATTAAACACGATAACTACTTTATGTAAATTATCATTTCTTCAGAAAGTGTCGAAAACGTCTAATATTTTGAAGAAGATATATTTGAAAATCCGGTTTTGGAAATATAGGGACAAAATAGCTCTTATCTAAATTACAGGTGATTGTTGGTAATGCACAGATCCTGGAAAACCTGGAATATGCAGGAAATTTTTTTAAAAGGGGACCCTAAACTTTCAAGAATTGTTTGAAACTTTTTTACAAATAGGTAGTTTTGATCTTGAAATAAGTTTAGAAAATTAAAACAAAATTATGTCACAGATTTAAACGTTGAAAACAGAACTATTTGAAAATTAAAATATACAATAAAGTATTAAAATTTGAATTATTCAAAATTTTTATCTGTACAATTTATTATTATTATTATTATTGACTATTTTATCTCTAAAATTTTATGTAACTTATTACTTTGAACACTTTTCCAAATTTTGAAGCAAATAGGTTGAAACCTTTTGAAAAGCCTTCTTTCTAGTCCAAAAGTAAAATATCAGTCAAGGAAGACCAACAAATATTTGTATTTTTTCCAAAAAAATACATTTTTATTTTTCTGAAAACCCACATAAATAATCAGATTTCAAACAAAAATTAATTAAATTCCAGAATATAAAACAATATATGGAGAAATGTATTATATGTATTGAAAGAAATGCGAATCGATAAAAGATTTCATTCATGTTAAATATTATTAGATTTCAATTATTTCTATGAATTTCACTAATTTTCGATTAATTTGAAATATTAGAATGGTAGAAATTAAAAAATTACTATAATCAACATTGAAATATTGATATATCAAATAAATTTGGTTTCATTCATAAATTATAAATGTGTATGCACAATTTTTTAATATAAAATGGTAATTTTTTGAGCTGGAAAGGGTAAGGGGAGAATTCTGTCACAACCTACCCCCTTTTCAGCTCGAAAAATTAACAATAGTTGCTATTTTTGTAAATTTAATACCTATTTTTTTAAATTGACCTTGCAAATGTAATGATGTTCAAGTGACGAAAAACTTTAATCAAAGATCAATTATTTCCTTTTAATTGAAATAATTAATATCAGACTTTTGTTAGTTCAGTTCGATGTGTTTATTATAAAAATCATGAAAAAATAATAATGATATAATTATCTGATAAATAATAATCATTATTTTACCACTTACATTAGACTAACAACAATCATCGCTCTGTCTCATTTTCTCTATAATTATTATTTTTTAAACTACTTACCCTCCCAGTTCCGTGTAATTTATTAATACAGTCCCCGAGGGAAAATCATTCTTATAATTAAAATTATTATTTTATTCTTTATAATTATTATAACATTATTATTATATTTCAACATTAAACAAAAAAATTTCAACCCGCAAATTTACAATTCATATAATATTTTTCACTTTTTTTTCGCGCAACTTGAGATATCGAGTTGAAAATTTATAAAACTAAATAAAAAGCAATAAGGAACGTTTATATGGTCCTAAATTTGTATAATTACAATACAAAGTTTTTCCTACATTTTGTTTTATTTCACGTTTTCCATTTTTTGAACCTTCTTTTAGTTGATATGTACAGCCAAAAATAAATGCATATATTTTAACAAAGCAGTTGGCATTCTCCCACTATCAGATTACTCAATATATCAATAAATGAAATGATTAACTTGCTATTAATCTTTAGTGGTTCACTTCTCTCTAATTGAAGGAGTAGAATTTCACTAGTATTTAATTAAGTAAATTTTGATAATTTAGATTCAAACAGAACATTAAAAAAAACTTTTATTTAATTTACAAAAAATAATTTCTGGATTAAAAATAATGAGATTAAGTCAATTATTTCTTTAATTCTGGCAGGTACTTTATTTGAATCAAAACAATTTTATTTTGTTATTAAATAAATAGTATCAAACAAATAATTTCACCAATTCAAAAGAGGAAAAAACGTCATTATTTAAAATCAAACAAATTTCATTTTGTTATTAAACAAATAGTATCGAACAAATAATTGCTTTAATTCAAAAAGAGGAAAAACGTCATTATTTAAAATCAAACAAATGTTTACTTTTTTCAAATGTACTTCCACAAATAATTAAAAAAAAACGAATTTCAAGAAACGGTTTATTGAATTTAAATGTAACTTTTCTCTGGATGTAGGCTATTGAAAGTTGCAGAAAATTCGTCAGATTTTAATACAGTTTTTTGGCATTTAAAGTTTAATGAAGTCTCTTGAAATAATATTTAATTTTATTGATAAATAAGTCTTCTTTAGTTACTCGAAATTCATTATTCAAGTCCAGTAAAATCATTTGAAGACTTTTTAAACCTCATGAGTCCTATTAAAGTTTCATGAAGTTCATTAAAGTTCAAGAAAATCCTTTGATTCCTATTCAATTTTTTTTACGAAATCAAAGAAGATTTTCTTCCGAAAATTCTTTGCTACATTAATTTGCAAATTTACAATAATTAATAATGATTTGCACAATTTTCATAAACAAATTCAGAGTTTGGCTACTTTTCCGGAATAAAATAAGAATGTCTTTTCGATATAATACTTTCCAAATTGACAAAAATGGCTGATTACTCAAACAATATTAATAAAAAAAAATTCAGTGTTTAACTATTTTTCAACGAATACTCTCACTTTTTGTTAACAAAATTTACTAATAATGTCTCTCCGATAACTCGTTGCTATGATATTCCCCAATTGACAACAATTATTAATTAGATAGAAATTTTTTTTTACAACAAAAGTATCATAGAAAGGATTCTGCTAAAAGACATTCTTAGTCGATTCCGTAAAAAAATTGAGCATATTGTTTCATAAATAGTCAAGTTCTAAATTTGTTTACGAAAATTCTTAAAATAATTAATAATTCTTGTAAATATGCAAAGTATCATAGAAAGAAGTCATCAGAAAGATATGCTTAGTTGATTCCGCAACAAATTGAGCTTATTCCTTGAAAAGTATCCAAACTGTGAATTTGTTTATCAAAATTGTTTAAATAATTGCCAAGTAGCATCCATTTTCAATTAATCACAATGAAACATTAATTTTTGTTCACATTTTATACAAAAACTCTGGATATAAATTAGCTATATAGTGCCAATCCCAAAAAACAGAATTTCTACATTTATTTGTTTATATCATAATACACTTTTTAAAATTATTCTCACCCATTGAAAAATATTTATACATGGTAATAGTACCTCTAAAAATTTTTCCAGACCTTGGAAATGTTACTCTAATCCCTAATGTTTTGATTATTAACAAATTTACAGATTTTACAGATTTCACAAAAATTTAAAAGATTTAAAAATATTTCACAAAGATTTCAGGAAGTCTTATATACTAATTTCAAGAGTCATCAATCCCTCCACAATCTGTTGAAAATTCAACAAAAAATGTTCGTTCACTTTAAATAACAAGGGACATCTTTTGTTTTATCTTAATTAGAACATTAATAATTCCAATGTTTGCTTTCATTAAAAATCACAAAAATTTTTTATTAAAATGCAAAAATAATAATAAACAAAATTATTCCGGAAGGCGAAACTCTTGATTGTATACGCAGGGTTGCCACAAGAAAAAGTCACTTTTTTAAGGAAATGGCCACTTTAGTCACTTTAATCTATCTTATTTTAGATTTTATTTAAGAAAAAAGAAAATTTAATTAATGTATGAAATGTACATAAAATGCTATTCAATATCAGACTTCAAACTCTTTTTCCTTTTTGTAAACAGAATACCTCCTTTTCCCCCTTTTTTCAAGAAACTTCCCCTTGTTCTTTTTTTGCTCAAATGCAAGGTGAATGAATAGAACCCAATAAGAAAATCCATCTGTTTTTGGTTGAGAATCAATTATTTTTAGTTGAAAAGTCTACTATTATATTTTTGGTTCAGAATTCACCTTTTTTAGGTAAAAATTTTATTATTTGGTTCAAACTTTAATTATTTTATTAAAAATTCAACTATTTTTTTGGAAAGTCATATTTTTTGCCGAAAATCTAACTGTTTTGTTGAATATACGTCTTTTTGATAGAAAATTCACCTTTTTGGTAGTAAAGTAATCTTTCTTGGTTAAAAATTAGCATTTTGGTGCAAATCCAACTGTCTCATAAAAATTTGTATTCTTGATTGAAAATTCAACTAATTTTTTATTTCGGTTCAATATTTTTTTTTCGAAATTTCGATTATTTAATAAAAGATTCAACTATTTAGTCAAAAATTCACCTTTTTTAAATTCCTCTCTTTGCTTGAAAGTTCAACTACATGAGCCTAAATACAACTGTTCGATTACAATTTTTTTTCTTTCGTTGAAAAATCAGCTATTTCGTTGACAATTCATCGTTCTTGGTCAAAAATTAACTTTTTGAAGATTTTTCTTCACAGGCTTGGAAGATAAATTTTTTCTAAAGCATTTCACTCTTTATTTTGAAAACTGAATGGTAGCAATACAGAACTAGATAACCAACACTTTTCCAAGAAAGGGTTTATTGCATACAAAATTCTTCAAAAAACCAAATAAGGTAAATGTGCCAGTAATCAAGACGGTCCCAATAGTTTAAATATATTTTTAAAAAATATGTTAAAAGTAACATTTAATGATAAAATACAATTATTCTTAGCATATTATAGTCTCGAATTGAAATTCAATTAATTCAAATTACATAAAAATCAAGAAACTGGGACAAAGGTCGCGATTACTGGGACGTTTAACTTACACGCTGTGTTAGAAGGATAAGTTTAAATTCTCATTTTTCAATATAGTAATAAAAAATTTTTCATTTAAATTTTAGTTGAAATTTTAGCTTGGGATTTGTGCTTAGTAATACTTTTTATTCTCTCATTTAGCCTTGATATTTGTTGAAATTATTATTTTTTATTGAAAATTGACATTTTGATTTTCTCGGAACAAAACAATTTTTTGTTATCAAACCGTTATTATTCTTACACAGCGCCCCCATATCTCGGGAGCTATCTATTTAATGTACAATTTTTTTCACCCGCATTCTTAAACTCAGTATCTCGGAAGTCAGCTTTTATTTAAACTAATGATTACATTTTTTATCGCAATTCACAGCCGTCCAATTTATTTATTTCCAATTTACGGTCAGTGTGACTTTGAGATTGTCAACTCACACTCTATTTCCTCGAAACTGGATAACTTTTCCTGATCAAATTTTTGCGGGCTTGTCTTTAAATGGTACTTTAGATTTTGCAGAATGTTTTTTCGCTCTTCTAAGAAATTTCGATTTTTTTGGATCCAACTCATCTTTTTATAAAAAACTCATGTCAATTGGTACAAACTTATTCTTATTTGTTTGAAAATTCAACCCTTTAGTTGAAAATTTAGTTTTCTTGTTCAAAAATGAAATTTTGTGTGGAAATTCATCTCTTTTCTGGTAAAAATGAAATATTTTTTGGTTAAAAATTAATAATCTGTTTTGGTTGAAGATTCAACTATTTTGTTGAATATTAATTTTTTTCTTCTTGAAGGTTCATCATTTGGTTTGAATTTCATCTCTGTGTTTGAAAATTGAACTATTATGTTGAAAATTGTTTTTTCTGCATTTTGTCGAAAATTCATGTTTTTTTAATAGAAAATTAATCTCCTTGGTTAAAATTGTACTATTTAGTTAAAAATTTATGAATTTTGTTGAAAATTCAATTACATATTTTGTTAAAAAGTCATATTTTTTGGTCGAATATTAATATTTTTGTTGAAAATTTATTTATTATAATAAAAATTCATTTATTTTATTAAAAATTCATCTCTTTTCTGGTAAAAATTAAATATTTTTTGATTAAAAATTAATAATCTGTTTTGGTTGAAGATTCAACTATTTTCTTAAATATTATTTTTTTTCTTCTTGAAGGTTCATCATTTAGTTTGAATTTCATCTCTGTGTTTGAAAATTGAACTATTATGTAGAAAATTGTTTTTTCTGAATTTTGTCGGAAATTCATTTTTTTTAGTAGAAAATTAATCTTTTTGGTTAAAATTGTACCATTTAGTTAAAAATGTATGAATTTTGTTGAAAATTCAATTACATATTTTGTTAAAAAGTCATTTTTCATGGT
>CAKNYM010052960.1:422013-446701 GCA_932195095.1 Andricus curvator | reverse complement strand
CATCTCTGTGTTTGAAAATTGAACTATTATGTTGAAAATTGTTTTTTTCCTGCATTTTGTCGAAAAGTCATGTTTTTTAGTAGAAAATTAATCTTCTTGGTTAAAATTGAACTATTCAGTTAAAAATGTATGAATTTTGTTGAAAATTCAATTACATATTTTGTTAAAAAGTCATATTTTTTGGTCGAATATTAATGTTTTTGTTGAAAATTTATTTATTTTATTAAAAATTCATTTATTTTATTGAAAATTCATCTCTTATGGTAGAAATTTCATCTTTTTTGTTCAAAAGTTCAACTGTTTGGTTAGAAATTAATTATCTCTTTTGTTGAGGATTCAACTTTTTTCTGAATATTTATCGTTTTTGGCTGAAATATTAACCATTACATTTTTCGTAGAGAATTATTATATTTTGTTTTAAATTCAAACATTTTATTGAAAGTTGATATTATTTGTTAGAACCTAATGTTTTAGTTGAAAATTTATTATTTTAGTTGGAAATTCATCTCTTTGATTGAAAATTAAACTATTGTTTTTTTTAATTCTTCTCTTTTTGTTTGGAAACACTAGTTTACAGCCATTTTGCCCACCATATCTCACAATGATTTTCCGATGTATTTTGGCCCACTAAACACGAAAATTACACTCAAAAATTTTTGTATGGAAGCGTTTTCGTCATATCAATGTCCAATTTCTTTTTTCAATTTTCATAGTTGTTCCGACGTTTTTGAGTATATCTCGAGTTCTAATTAGCCGATTTCCCTAAAGAAGGCTAATATTTGTGATTTCTATTCTTCTCAGGACGATATGTGAATTGTGGACCTCGATTTTTGTCAAAAAATACAACTTGTCCAACTTATTAAGAACTCGAGATAAATTAAAAATCGTCGAAACAACTATGAAAATTGAAAAAAAAAAGAAAATTAAAATAGCAATTTGCGTCAATTTGACAAAACACATTTTTAATTTGATTGTTATATTAAGTGCGGTAGGTAGGGTAAGTGAATTTTACAGGTTTTGCTTGAAAGCAGGAGTCATCGTCCCAAAAGCGGCACGTTTAAAGTAATTAGGAGATAGCAAGTGCAAATGTTTAAAAAAATTCAAATATATATTTTTCGTACAAGGTTAATGATAGTACATTATATTATTACATTCACAGTTTATAGAACTGTGAAATTAAACGAAATAAAATTTTTAATTTATCAAAGAAATATAGAATGAACTTTTAATGAGTTTCCAACATGTTTTACGATTAAAAGTTGAAAAAAAGTGCGCTCATTTATATAACTTATAATTATGAAAACAATTCTTTGTTCGTTTCGAATGTTTCAGTTTTATCCACAGAATTGTCACATCGATTTTCGGAAACACGAACGCAACAATGCCATACTACAATACCGTAAACAACAATTAACTTAGTTTTAAAGGCAAAAAATAGTATATAAATTTAATGTCTAAAAAGACAAATTGTATGTTGTTATTAAGGCCGTGGCTACGTGTACTCAAATTTCCGTACAAACAACCGGATTTTTTGGTACGAATAGGGGAAGCTGGAAAATAGGCTATTTGTAGCGAAATTTCGACAGGTTCTAGACTTAGTCGCAGAATCTCTCGGAGCCGTAATTTAGGTTGTTGTCTAAAGGAAACTAGAACATACGCATTTTTCCGATTTAAGAAAAAAAAAATCTTAAAAGTTATGCCCATTTAAATTTTGTGCTTTGTTAAAAAATAAATTTAAAAAAATTTCTTCTTTGAACATCTATAACTTTTGACTTAACTGAGATGCTTATTGTTTTCTTTATGATTCTGACAGAGTATTTATTATCAGCTTTCAAAATCAACCAGAAAATTTTTAAAAAGGGTTCAAAATTAACAAAATTGCGGCGGTTTTTCTAAAAGTATTAAAAGTCGATTTTCTCAACAAACTCACACTTATATTTTTTGCCAATTTTTTGTTTAATTTTTACTTTAATCAGGTAGACTTTTCTTGAGTTTTATGCGGGCTAAATAAAAATTGTGACCTGGAAAATTTTTTTTTCATTAAATCGAATGCTCTCATTTTTCTCCGAAGCAACGTCGGATGCCAAAAAATGTTTGCTAGTCTAAAAAATATTATGTAATGATTACCTCTTGCTTTCTTGTGATACCCTGCATCGTTTAAGAAAAAAAATCGAAAATGATATTTTTACCAAAAATTTCTTGCGGCAAAAAAAATTATTTAGTCCGTATAAAGCTGATAGGATGCCTTTCTTTCTATTAGCAGAAAATTTTAAAAAATATTGGAAAAAATAAAAAAGGTGGTATTTTCCAGAAAATATTTTTTTCTTGTTTTCAAATTTTAAGAAAAAAAAATAAGAAAGTATTTCTGGAAAACCCCATCTTTTTTATTTTTCCGTATATATTTCCAAGTTTCTGCTTATATAAGCTTTATTCGGGCTGAACCATTTTTGAGGCTGGGAGAATTTTTTTCCTAAAAATATAATTTTGAAATTTTCCTCGTAAATGATGCTAGATATCTCAAAAGAACAAGAGAGGTATTTCTTCTAAGAAACAATATATTTTCTTCCCGAGAGATTCTGCGTCTTCAAGTGCAGAAGCTGCCTGCTTTGAAATGGATTCTTTTAATTACATTTTTATTAATTATTTATTAGTATTCATAATTTTTTGCGTCAATGATTATAAATAAAAATGACTCTCGAAATATTTAAGAATGAACTATTTTGCAATATTTCAATTGAAATTCATCAATTTATTAAACAATAACAATTGAAGAGTGGCAGTACAGAACTAGATAACATTTTTTTGAAAAAATTAAAACCATCAAAGCATTAAAAGCATTAAAGCATAAATGATTCTTGAAAAATCAAATACATGGTGTGATAAAAATATATTTTTTCTTCGAATTTTCATGTTTTAATACAGTAATAAAAAAAGTGATTTAAGTTTTAATTAAAATTTTAGATCAGAATTTTAGCGTAGTAATAATTTTTTTCTTCACTTCACGATATTTTTCAAATTCTCATTGTTTATTGAAAAAAAATTCTTTTTATAGTCCTTTCACCGGATGATCGTCTATCGCAGTGCGATACCGTGACAATAAATTGTGTTTTTCTTTGGAACGGATTAATTTGTTTGTATCAAATTTTTGTTATTCTTATTCAGCTTTCACATATCTCGTTAGCAAGTTTTTATTTTCGTGAAAAATTGAAAATTCGAATTCCAATCGCTACCGAAAACCGATTTTCAAAACCTGTTAAATTTTAATCTCAAAATTCTCAGACGATTTACTCGGAATTGGTTCACTTTTTTAGATCAAAAGGTTTTTATCTTTATTCAGGAACTCAATATTTCAGGAGTAGTTTTTATTTATAAATAAAATAAATAAATTTGATTCTAAACATTACATTTTTTATCGCAATCCGCAGCTGAGTCTTTTCCGTATTGTGGTCAGTGTGACTTTGAAATTTTCAGCTGAAACATCTATTTCCTCAAAAATGAGTAACTGTTTCTCATCATTTTTTTTGGCTTAAATCAGCATCACGTCATCTCAGAAGTGGACTTCTGTCTTATCGTTAAATGGTGATTTCGATTTTACAGAATGTTTTTTCGCTCTCCTGAAAAATGCTGATTTTGTTTGTTCTATAGTTCTGAACTGCCACCCTTCAATTCACTAGTTGAATTTTTTATTTTAGAAAAATATATATTTGAATTTTTTAAAACCCTTGCACCTACTTTACTCAATAAGTTTAAACTTGCCGCTTTTGAGACTAAAATTCCTATTTTCCTGCCACTGAGTGTTACTCCGTGTTTGAAGCATAACCTTTAAAATTGCATACTTGACCTGCCTACCGCACTTAATATATAAATTAAATTACAAAATTTATTTCGTCAAATTTACCCAAATTGCTCTTTTATTTTATTTCAAGTTTCTTTTCGTAAGGGGAATCGTCTATTTTGTTAAAATCGTCATATTTTTACTTGAAAGGTTATGCATTTAAAGCATTTCATATTAAATTCAAATGCCACCTGCATTAATTTTATTTAAAATAATTTATTCCGCTATCATTCCTCTATTTTTTGAAAAATCGCCCCATCTACCCTGTTTTAAGATCATTTTAGGTTGTCTAATCAGCAGTATTAAAATGTAAATTATTTAAACTGATAATTTTCTGGTTCCTATTCTGAAGCATCTAAATAGGAACACGGCAGTTGAGTGTCAAAGGCTTATTTAGGTTGTAATAAAACGAACCACAATTTGTCTAACCATTGGTTATACAACTTATTCTAGCAATTATGACCTTTATTTTCACCCCCGAATTTTTGTAGTGACTTTTTAGCCTAAAGTCACTTTTTCCACTCTTTCAAAGTAAATTAGTCCGTGGCAGTCCTGCGGATACGTGATGATAAAAAAATTGGAAACTTCTTAACCGATTACCCAGAAAAACAGGTCAGTCGCATTTCGGACACCTAAAAGTGACTTAAAAGTCGAATGCCATTGATGGGATCGGCGATCGATATCTTTTGTGCCTCTGAGTATTATATTACCGAGGCATTAGATGATCTGGACCGATGGCCCGTGTTTGACATACGAGGGTTCCTGAACGTATGTGTTGTGGCATCGGTGACGGGAGTCACGGTCGAGTGTGCGGCCTGAGGGAGGCAGGCGTCGCGACGCTTCTCGGGAGCGCCGAGAACTAAACGTCCAAGCACCCGAACGCGTCAGTGTTGAACCCGCGATCGACGCGAGCGTACGCGTATCCAATACGCACGGTGCGCAACCACATACGCGAAATTCGCCTCTACTCGTCTCGCGCGACTTTCCTTTCATCCCTTATGACGGGAAGCGAAAGATTACACGCGAAAGTATTTATTACAAATTTCCCCAACTGAATTAACGTGCTACTGACATTAAGTCAACACCTTCCCTTAACTAATTTTTTTTTAGAAATGGGTGAGAATTTTTAATAATTATTAAAAACAAATAAAATTTTTGTTGTCTCAACAAGTGGACTCGAACGGTCCAAAACTACTGGAGGAGTTATATCTTTAATTTTTAAACCGTGAAACCACCCTTTCATTGATGAAAAATGGGCGTGGTATTTTGTTTTTGAACTATTGACCCTGGGATTATTGAAAAAAAGGGGATCAGAAAAAAGGGTTACCCCTGGAGTTCTCTCTCCGAGAGTCATCGGATTCCATTCATGGACTATTTCAGCAATCTCCTTTCGAGCGGAAAAAGTTCGCCGTTCTCCACTTTACTCTATTGTAACACTTTAACAAAAAGCCCGAGCCGGGAATATGTTCAGAAGTAAATGAAGCGTGCACTGAGGATTTAATGAGTGTTTTAACTTCCATTGATGATACCAGAGATGATAATATCAAAATTGTTCACACCCACTTCCTTATCAATTTCACTTGATCATCCCTATGGAAATAATCAACAAGTTTCTTCCCGGAAATCATAGCTTTCTTCAAAGGCTGACGAAAACTTTTTTTTCTCTACACAAAAACGATTATTTATTCAATTTCTATAAATTCATAGTGTGAAATGTGTCGAATATGGAGGCAGTGTATCTTTTTTTGGCAGGATTACTCAGACAGTGTTGGAAAGTAAACCACAGTTTGGTCCAATAAACTTTTTTTCCCGAGTTTGTGTATCTTCGGGACATCAAAAGTTTCTGGGTGGAATCTCATTTGACTCTGATCACGTAACTGAGCTTCGTTCAGTAAACGAGGTATAACATCCGTGATGAACGATCCACCCCGGACAAGAGCGCAGTAAACAAGCGGTCTCTCTCTTTATGATCTGGAATGGGGGAAAGCTTTACCCCAACTGCGTTTAGTGTCAGCTACTGCTTCTAAATGTGAAAACGATTTGATTTCAGTATTTCACCGAAGCAGTCGGTCTGGTAGCTGACGATAAACCTCTGCAAATAAACTAAATGCCAAAACCACGCTCTTGCAGGACGTGGAAACAGTTGAATGATCGACTCGTGGCTTACCGAAAATCCATAGTACTATACTAAACTGCCTCGTTTACGCTTCCAAAGTCAATCTAAACTGACAGTGAGGACAAGTTTACACCTCCACAAATTCTCTTTCACTATCAGCCAATTAATTTCAAATCAGCTTCAATTACCTTCAAGTACTTGTTACATAGAGTTTCGGAATTTGAAACTGAGAACTCGCTCTCGAAGCTTATCTTTTCAAACAATTTCACAATGAAGTGAAGGGTTTAGTGAGAGAAAGCAAACAGAGGTGGGAAATAAAAATATAGGTGAACGTAAACATTTTCCTAGGAGCAATCCTTTAATTCCACCCTAGTGTGCTCAGCAAACAGATTATTGTCATTTGAAAGTATTATCTCATGATGGATATACTTGATTCCAACTTTTTGGTTCTGAAATGCAGCTGTTTTTTTTTTCAATGACCTCAGTATTTAGGGTTGTTTCTCAGTTTGGAAGGGACTTGCTTCTTATTTGTATAAAGAGAAAACGAGGGATTTCATCGAACGGGTTCTGAAGTGGAAATTCTGTGAATAAAGGTTTCAGTCTCGATTTTATTCTCACTCTGGGCAAATCTAAAATCTAAATTCCGGGTACACCCCCAGGTTCCCTAGATTGTTTTTAAAATTTGTTAACCCTTTTCACTCCTCGGAGGCTTGTACTATAGTGTCTGTAACTTAACGCCACATGACCCCCCCCCCTAAAAAGGTTTGAGTAATTAATGAACGTTTCCTTAACGCTGATTTAAATTTCCGGGTTATTTACGAAAAATTATTTCAACCTATCAACTGGAGAACCTGAAACATCCTTTTATTCAAGTATTCTGCAATTCTGGAATCAATAATAAACAAGGATTACTTTGTGCCTTGTTAAAGTGATAAAAAATATTATAAAACAGATTAAAAATAAATGCTTAAAGTTGTTACCAATTTAGATTCGGTTGCTTAAATTTAGCAAAATTTGTTTAGATCCAAGTAATGTTTGTGTAAATTTGAGACATGAATATATAAATTTCAGAATCCAGTCTTAAATTCGGAAATTGATGACGATAAACGATTGTTTTTATAATAAAAGGATCAAGACCTTGACCAAAGCAACAAATTTGAAGCCTGGTTTTATTCAGTCTTCAATTTTCGGATTAGTGTATGGTAAAAAAATGCTTAAAATTGATACACCTTTACATTTTATTATCTTAAATTCATCAAAATTTGTCTTCATTTAAGGAATCCGGAATTCAGACACTGATGTCATTAATTTAGATAAATTTTACTTCAAGTTGGCCAGTCACTGGGAAAACCGGAATTAGCTTGGAATTTTGAGCACTGGAAAAAAAACGGAAAATAGCCTGGGATTTTTTTAACCTTGAATTTTCATATTTGTTTTTAATTTTGCAATAAATATCGTCTTACTAGTTGAAAAAAATCCTTCTTTGAATTATCTTCAGTGTTACCAACTATCTCCGTCAAAAGATTGGAACTTCGGGAAACAGCTTTTCGAGAAATACTTATTTAAAGTTTATAAGTACCATAGGCTCTCGAGTTATATTTGTTCTTCAAGTATAAAATTTAACCAAACAAATACTTCAAATTTATACGCCTTCAGATTTGCTATCTTAAATTCTTCAAAATTTGTCTCAATTTAGGAAATCGGGAATTCAATTACTGACGTCATTAATTTAGATAAATTTTTCATCAGGGTGGTCTATGACTGGAAAAACAGAAATTAGCCTGGAATTTTTTCGCACCGGAAAAGGCCAGGAAATAGACCAAGTTTTTTTTAATCGGAATTTTTTATACTTGTTTTTAATTTTGCAGTATACATCGTCTTACTCTTCGAAAAAAAAACTTTTTTGAATTATGCGCAGTGTAACCAACTATATCTCTTCAAAAATTTGAACTTCTGAAAACCATTTTTTGAAGAAAAAAAAACGTATTCAAAGTTAAAAAGTGACATAAGTGCTCGTGTTGTATTTTTTCGTCAAATATAAAATGTTTAACTTTTGCAAAATGTATAGAGTAAATCAATTAATATTTAATAATTAATATTATGAAAGTCAATTTCAATAACCATTTCAAGTATTCTTTTTTACTGTCAGATAATTGGTTTGATATAATTATTTATGACAAAATTGTCAACTATAAAATTATTTAAGAATTATTTTAAATGTAAAAAAATCTTTCAACTAAGGGTGTCCTTATGGAAACTATAGTGTTCGTCTTCAATAAAAGGAAGCAATTGTTGAAAATGAACCAAATATTTCAGAATAATTCTCTTTAAAAAATCCCTAATTATTGATTCTGAAGATGTAAATCACTGTATGAAAAATACCTGAAACATTAACCCCTGAGCATCTGCCAAGAAGAAATTGTTGAAAATAACCAACATTTATCAAAATAATTCTCCTAGAAAAATCCTCACTTTTTGATTCCAAAGATATTAATTACGGTTTAAAAAATACCTGAAACATTAATCCCTAAACATCTGCTAAAAATCGAGACAGAAAGAATTCTGTCTATATTGAGAATCCCCACTTCCACCAACCTTATTTGACTTCTGGATTCTACTGCCCCTATTATTAAATTCCCCAACTGAAAATGAAATAAAAGATTAAAATTCGATTTGAAACCTGCTGCCCTTAGGGAAGCAAATAAGCAAACTTGGGATTAGGTGAAGATGGAAGGAAGAACGCGCTGTTGCAATTAATCACTTAGTGGTTTTATTTAATTATGTCTCGAAGGCAAGGGGTGATGAAAGGGTAGGATCTCGGGGCGGAGTGCTCCGTATTACACCCAGGTTGGAGCATAAGTCGAGCTCATAGCTCAGTAGACGTCCGTTGATGTGAGAGATCGTTCCAGAGGGGGTGGGTGGCTGTTCGGAGTTCATCAATCATCGACGATAAAGCCCGTCAAAAAAGCCGATTCCTCTTTTTACGGAAAGCGGCCTGCGCTCGAGAGAACGAACCGAAACTTGAGGGTCTTGGCATTTTCGCGAAGGTGCCGACTTATGGACCCACCTCCCCACGGTCATCCACGCGGGGATCATTAGGGCTGCATTCAATTTCCGCGCCAAGAGTCGTCCTCAGCATCCTCAGTGTCCACCAACGATCTACCTTCGCCTGAGGACAAACTTTTCCAAGTCCTCCAACTGACAACTATCTGCGGGTTCCGGTTTGCCAGGGGATAAAGGTCAAAGCTAAACTTTTCATCCGCCTTCTCCTTCATTGAGTTTCGCCAGAATACTACTTTTAACTTCTTTCCCAAACTTGACTCGAAAAAGCCAAACTGAGGATCAGGTGAAATCGTTTCATAAGTTGGAAATGGAGGAAAAAAAGGATTTCAAGAACAAAGAGGAGATAAAGAGAGAAAGGAACAACCTGCTTTAGTATTCTTCGCACCCATCGATTTGCGATGCGAGTGCAGTGGAGGCAATCACGAAGTCCCTTTCTGTTAGTTACTGAAAGGCATTTCTGCCCTCGTTTCGTCCCGGTGAATACTAGCCTTACTCCCAACAATTAGCAACTGAACTGTTGGGGTAAAAGCGATTCCGACCTGCTGGAAAATTCAAAGCAGAATCCTAGTGGAACCGAAAAGAGCTGAACTCGCATTCATTCCTTGACAATTTCTGCTCTAGTAAATTTCGAGCGATCGAGTCCTCTTTTGAATGAAGCCATAGTATTTGACAAAAGATTGTTTTTAAATTAGGAAACTAAGTGAATAAGTTGGATTAAATAGAATATCCTTGTGTTTTCAGAACCTGTGTAAATCTATTCTCTGCGATCGTGGATCGAGTGATGGGTGATCAGCGCGTACCGCAGAGATCAAAGTGGCGCGTGGATAAAGCGATAAAGTGACTAAAGTGCAAGGAAAAACGCACTCGCGTGGGAGCGAGATAAAAGTGACAAAGTGCGACGCGCTGGCGTGGAAGCTGAGGAAGAAGAATTCAAAAAGAAAAAAGCTTGGTTAACCTGGAAAGGTGAAAAGATGAGGTGTCTTCCGATCGCTGTCTTCATCGCCCTGCTCACCACTGTGAGCGCGCAAGGTCAGTTTCCATCATCCATTACCCTTTTACCTACAAACACACGTTTCATGTCTTCATCCTTCCTATTTTTACCCCTTTTTCCATTCTATCGACGAAACGCTTAGCAGTCGTTAAATTCCACACTGTGATCGCTGAATGGCGTGTATGTCTCACCACAAACATCTCGTCTCGCCAGACGAAAAATTATCGCCTCTTGCAAATTTTATTAGTTCTTGAAGTTGCCTTTTCATTCATTTGCTTATTTTAAAGTCTTATTTACAACTTTTATTAGAAGCCTTCTTTGTATGTACTTCTTTCATGCACATCTTTTTATATATTCATTACTTTTCATCTGAACAGTATTAGAATAGTGAGTGAAGTTTAGGAAACCGTTCGGGTCAATAGGATTTAATAAAATCCTAATTCAAAAGATTTCCTTAACTCAAAATTTTGGCTTGAATTTATGTCTTCAAGATTCAAACCCTGTGGAATTGACCTCTGACATTTCATGATAAAAAATTGAAACCTCGTGCGAAACTAGAAATTAAGTCAGCTCTTTAGGATTGTTCCTGAAAACTTGGAACAATTCATCAAATTTTTGAGTTGGTTCTTTTGAAAATTTAAATACAGAAAATTAATATCACGGAAAATAATGAGTAAGCTGACACCTCGGTTCTAAATTCTTGGGTTACTCGAAGCGATTTAATTAGCGGAAACCCTAAAATATTATTTTTCCAGATTACCTTGAGACCAGGTATACTAAAAGAACCTAACTTGTTTACATCATAATTATGCTTCAACTAACAGGGTGTTTGCGTTCACTGTAATCATATGAGACTACCTGGAAAAAACGTCCATCTATTTCAAATTTAATTACTTCTGCAAAGGCCTCTCCTCGTTCATTTCTATAAAAGCCTTTATTGTAAATTATAATTTCTTTCACATATATGTTGTTCCGTTTTCAACATATTTAGATTAGTTAGTGTTTTTGAAAACCTAACATTAAAGTGTGAAGTATTGATTATGACTAACCATCTTCTCCTAATAAAAGAAAGCAAACCTTGTTCAAGCTACAGAATTTAAATTCTCGTTTTATTCAGATTAGCCTGCAATTTTCGGATTAGTGAATACCGGTTTGTTCCAAATCTTCGCTTCAGTTCAGAACCTCGAATTAATCTAAGACTTTTCTCTATTATTACAAACTTGCAATTTTAAAGTAACTGACATTGAACCCTATTGACAATCAATCATATTCTTCACCAAAAGGGAAACAAAATATTTCAAAAATTCGATAACCTTAAGTGAAATTACATAAAAATAAGTTATCCTCCTTAAGAAAATGTATGTTGAAATAATTGAAGGGGTGTTCTAGATTTCCTTTAGTGAATTTGGTGTTTACGATTTTTGTAATGACATGTAAATACTGTTTTTATTTACTGACCAATACTGTTTTGTAATAAATAATGAGACAAGACTTGATATTACTTGGAGTTGCCATAAATAGCTAAATATTTGGATATGGAATATTTTTTATTTGATGAATACAAAGCCCACAGCCAAAGGCCAATAACGGGCTTTATACGGCCAACGGCCATACCACGCTGAAAAACCCAGTTCTCGTCAGATCACTGAAGTTAAGCAGCGTTGGACGCGGTTAGTACTTGGATGGGTGACCATTCAAGAATACTGACATGAGTGCTGTTGGCACATCGTGGGTGTGGTGAGCCCACACTTGTAGTTATTTATAACTACAAGAAAAACCTAGAAACACTACCCGAATCGGGTAGTGTCACGCCTACCCTGAAAGGGAAATGGTTTAATGGTATATATATATATATATATATATATATATATATATATATATATATATACAATATACAGTTTTGATAAATAATATGTAGCTTCAGAGATATCTTAAATGCAGATACATACAGTTAGGGTTAACAAAGTTAATATTGGTGATAACCAAACATCTTCCTGTAATGTAAGGAAGCAAACCTTGTTTAAAAACCATATCGGCTTATGAACCGGCATATTGTAAACTAAAATTCTCTACATTCAGGACGTATTCTGTATGTTCAGACCCGCAAATTAACCAAAGTATTTTCATCATAATTTCAAAAATCACTGACATCGAAAGCAGTCGACAGCCAATCATATTCTTTACCAAAAGGAACTTCAAGAATAAAGTACTTTGAGTAAAACAAAACCAAAATAATGTATCCTATCTAGAACAGGTGTGCTAAAAGAATTAGAGGCGTTCTTGTTTTCCTTCAGCGAACTGGGTATTTACGTTTTTCGTAATGACATGTGTAGACCATTACTCTTTTTAATACATCATGGGACAATAATTGATATTCCGTCAAGTTGCTATAAATAGCTAAATATTTTGGTATGAAATATTGATGATAACTGACCATCTTCGTCTAATGAAAGGAAGCCAACCTTATTCATGTCGTGTTTTATTCAAATTAGCCTTTAATAATTTTTATATTGTGAAAAACCGATTTGTCACAAATCTTTAAATTTGTTCAGACCCTCAAATTAACCTAAGTATTTTCATTATCGTTCCAAACATCACTGACATCGAGCCCTAATAACAGCCAATTATATTCTTTACCAAAAGGAAACAAACTCCTTCAAAAATCGAGTACCTTGAGTAAAATAAAACCAAAATAAGGTATCTTCTTTAAAACAGGTATGTTAAAAAAATTGAAAAGGTGTACTTATACTAGTTCTCCTTTAGTGAACTGGGTATTTACGTTTTTTGTAATGACATGTGTCTACCTGGAAGCGATTTTTTCAAGTAGGTGCTTTTGTTGGGTGTCGAGGCTTCAGTCAGTGGTTAAAAAATAGGTCATTGTGTAATTGTGATTGGACTGGATTTAATAGGTGCACGTGTGAGGCTGTATAGGTACATAGGTAGTTGTGTTTCTCGCGTAATGGTGGACCTCCATACGCGTGCGTGTCGCACGATTACAGAGGCGTGGCTCGCGAATTACGTGGCGTCGGGGTCTAATGTTACGTTTCTGATCGGCACGGTTGGTTACACGAGCACCCCACGATCTCGGTCGTTGGGTTTCAAGTTCGTAGCCCACAGGTTGCGAGGGGCGCGTGCCTGCTCATTGTTGCGTATCACAGGACCTGCTGTTCATCGCCATTCCCAGCGAAATATTTTATTTCTTAATTGAATCGATCAATTCAAACCCCTCGTGGTCACCTTCAAAAGATCAGAATTCATTCAACTCTCCTCTTGATTTAATACCAATCATATTTCAATTTATTCATTTATCATTTACAGACATTGTTAGGGAAATGTGTGGGAATCCTTCCAGCGGGCATTTTAGCTTCCCTCCACAGTGAATGCCAGTTGATCAATTTGATCTCGAAATAGGATCAAAATTATATGCAACGGTTTTATAAAAATTTGGGATTTCTTATTTGATTTGCAAAAGGAGGATCAGAATGATTCGATCCCCAACAACAATTGCTTGTCATGAACTTTCATGAGTAGCAACTGTCGAGTATCAGCTGTTATGCCACATCAAAGTCATGAGCGTCTACATGCACATTGAAATTTGAAAAGTAAGCTTTCGAAGAAATTTCCTACATGTTTTTTCAACAAAAAATCATTAAGTTTTGACGATAACTTGAACTAGGTGAATTGAAAGAAACACTTTTTGCAGGGGTAAAATAAATTTCCAAAGCTTAGTGATTTATAGCTCAATATAGGAAAATTGTCATTTCTCTCCCACCCAGAAATTCAAAATTTTCTAAAACATTTCTTGTTGGTTCTTGGAAGTTGTAAATCTTCAAAAAGTGGGAAACAAAAATAGGGAATCTTTCTCAATTAAAAATTAAACTACTTGGTTGAAAGTTGCACATCTTTGCAGAAAAATCATTTTTTTTGGTTGAAGATTTAACTATTTTTCATGAAAATTCCTGTTTTTCTGCGAAGAAAAATATTGGTTAGTTTAAAATTGAATTATTTCGTGGAAAATTTAACTTTTTTAGTTACAAATTCAACTATTTTGTTGAAAAATCGATTTTTTGGTAGATAATTAATTTTTCAAATTGAAAATGTAATTGTTCCAGTTGAAGATGCATCATTTTATTTCAAAATAATTATTCTCCTTTGGTAGAAATTTCATATATTTGGTTGATAATCTAACTATTTTTGGTTGAAAGTTATTTCTTTTCGTTCAAAAAGTGTACTATTATATTTTTGGTTAAAAATTTAACTATTCTAGTTGATGATTCATGATTTGAGTAGAAAATTCATCTCTTTGAATAAAAATTCAAGTAGTTTGTAGAAAATTCCTTTTCTTAGTTGAAAAATAATTTTTTAACTGATAGTTTAACTATTCTATTTTTATTTTATATCTGGCAGTTAACTGTGGCCACCAAAACTATTTTTAACATATAATTCAGTTGATAATTCAGCTCGAAGAACTGAAATCGTACAACCCTGTCAGTAAAAATTTGAATCTAGATAACCTATATTTGTTGACAGAACCCCACCTTTATACAAGTCTGTTATTACCCATAAATGGAGGAAATAGACAATTTTAATCTAAATTTCGTGAAGATAATGAAACGTTGTCCAAAAAAAGAATATTAGCTTCCCCTATTTTTAGGGTAGACATAATTTGTTTATCATGTGCTATTAGTCTTGATATGATTAGAATTAATGGAACTGTAATATATTTCCGAGACTACTGCAGGATGCACAGTCTTTCCCCTATTTCTGTGCATTTCCCCTTTTCCAAATTCTCGTTTTTCTTGGCCCTCATTTATTGTTGTGAATTTATTGTTTTTAAAAGATAATGCAAAGTTTAATACAAAAGTGATGAATGCCAAGTGCCATACCTAACCAGCTGACGGACGACAGCGCGTACGACTGACTACTGGTACTGAGTAACCAGTTAACCTCACTGATTAAACCAATGACGGAATTTTACTGAGTGAACCAGTAAAAGTAAAACAGTGAAAAAAGTGGAACGACGAGCATAACTAACCGCTCCTTCTGTGAAGGGCTCCAGGTCTTGAATCAGTTCTTTTGAGATGTCACTGAGGACGTTTTCTCCTAGTATCAACCTGCCTGTTCCCAATTCCTATCAATTAATAATACAGATGACTAATTTATCAGTGACGCTGTATACTAGAATTTCACTAAATTAAATTAGTCACGAGTACTACAAACGGCTTCCTAACTTGACTACTTGCTCAGTCGGGGTTACTAAGTAGATGTAAGAACCATTGAATGATTTACTAATAAAAAGTTAGTAGCCCCAACTATCAATTTTTTCTCAGTATTTCCTGTGGGTGAATGAACTTCATTATTAGCTTCAATTCGGCATTATGTCATTAGACGCTCGTTTGGTTTGTCTATCGTCTGCGTAGGTGGAAAGATCGCTTCAACCACAGACAACCATTCTAGCGCTTATGGGGGCGGTTGGCAAACACATAACAAACCAGAGAAGGTACACGTACACAGGCTTGCTTCAACGTTCTACGTATTACGATCGCAAGTGTGTTGCACGGATATTCACAATGTGTGAATATGCTATGTCGAGGGCGCGTAAAGTTGAACGAGCAGAGTCGATTGTGGGGTTAAAATGTTTATTCTGCAATGTCGTTGTCGCACCTGCCTTGCGTTGGTTGACTCACTGCATATGGCAAAATTAAACGGAAATCGAAATTTTAGTTGCACTATTCTTACCGCAGAGTACACTGAAAATTGCTGCCATGGAAATTCGTTTCCAAAAAGACTCTTTGTGGTATGGGGCCCTTCAAAAACTACGTCAATCTGAAGGGGAGGGTTAACCGACTTTGTGACGTTTCGTGACGAGAATGCGACATCAAACATTGAAAATATAAATTTAAAGAACAATTTTTTGAAATAAAAAAAATTAGTGATTTTATTTTAAAAGTAAAATACCGTGAAGTGGGGTAATTTCGGACATGTGGAGTAAATGCAGACATTCTTAAATTGGTCATTTTAACCAGAATCTAGAACCAGCTAAGTTTAAGTTAAGTTTTTCGTCTTATTTGAGGAGTTCGCAGATTTCATACTCTTTCCCCTTTTTGAAAAATTCTGCTTTTCCCCCTGTTTTCGAGAAACTTCCCCTTTTTCTTGTTTTTTCGCTGAAATGCGAACTGAATTAATAGGTCCCGATATGAAAATACAGCTATTTTTATTTAAAAGTTCATTCTTTTTGGTAAACAATTCATCTCGTTGGCTTACAAATTTTACTATCTGTTCGAAAATTTAATTATTGTTTTGCAAATTTAAGTATTTTATTAAGAAGTCATATTTTGGTCGTAAATTCAACTGTTTTGTTGAAAAATCGTCTTTTTGCGTTGAGAACTCAAATATTTTGTTGAAAATAAAATTTTTCTTCTTTGGCTGAATTCGAATGTCTTTAAATATTAAAATATTTTTTGCTTGACATATCATCTATCACATGTTTTGTTGAAAATTCATCTTTTTTTGTTAAAAATTCATCATTTTTGGTCGAAAGTTGAAATGCTTTACAAAAAATAATTCTTTAGTTTACAGATTCATCATGTTCATCATTGTAGTTGAAAATTCAACTGGTCGCTTGTAAATTAACTTTTTTCTTGAAAGTTCATGTTTTCAGGTTGAAAAAGTAATTTTTCGTATAAAATTCGTCTTCTTGCTTTGAAAATTCGTATCTTTTGATAAAATTTTCATCTTTTTTGGTGAAAAATGCAACTGTTTGGTTCAAAATTCTCTTATTTTTTTAAAACTTCGTCTTTTTTGTATAAAGTTAATCTTTTTGGTTGAAAATTCTCTTCTTTGTTTGAAAATTTAACTATTTTGGTAGAAAATTCAACGTTTTTCTGAGAAAATCGTCTTTTTGTCTTGAAAATTCAACTATTTGGTTAAAAATTGAACTAGTTTTGTTTGAAGTTTAATCATTTTTGTTTGAAAATTCGGCTTTTTCGTTGAGAATTTATTTCCATAGTTTAAAAATTTAATATTTGGTTTAAAATATATCTACTTTGTTGAAAACTTAATTGTTTTGTTGAAAATTCAACCATTTTGTTAAATAATTATTTTTTGGTCGAAAAATCGAATTTTTCGTTGAAAATTCGTCCTTTTGGATTGCAAGTTCATTTTGTATGGTAGAAAAGTCACATTTTTGCTTAAAAATTCATCTTTCTTCGTTGAAAAAGTTTTGTTTTTCAAATTTTTCTGTCTTCTAAAAAATCGTCATTTTGGCTTCAAAATGTAACTATTTTGTTGAAAATGAAATATATTTTCACTTAAAATCTTCGAAATTTAAAGCGTTTTATATTGAAATTAATATGGTATGTAGGGGAGACAACCCTACAGTAGACAATCATTAATTATAAGCACAAATATAATAAAAATAATCAATTCTTATTTTAATATATTAACACAAATCGTGTCTTAACTATTACTTGCATTAAATTAATTATTTTACATACATTACTATCTTGAATTAATCATTACCTACTTTACGATCATTATCTACAATCTACTGCAGGGTGTTCTCCCCTACATTAATTTTTGTTAAAGAATTTATTTTCCTATTATTCTCCTATTTTCGTGAAAAATCACCCTTTTCCCCTTATTTTAACAGCATTTTGGGCTGTGAATTTTTTTATCAAGTGAACTCGAAAACAAAATTTTGTCTTAATAGGAGGTGGGGGTGTTGGTATTTGTGATGTCGCCTTGAGGGGTTCAAGCTTTGTATCTGTGACGAAGAAGGGGATGGGTGTTTTTGAACGTTCACTATGAGTATTTTTCTCTAATCTAATTTATTTTTATTTGTATAAACAGAAGGTAGCTCGAATATATTATTAAGATCAACAATTATGTATTATATGCTTTTACGTAATTTCTGATTGAAATGGAAATTGCTATTCAATAGTTCCAAATTAGTGAAAATTGCTTAAGCAAACTCGCATATGTCAGTTATAATTGAGATAAATAAGTTGAGGAAGAAAAATAATTGATGTAATATACAAGTTAATTGTTGAAAATTCATAAACAAATATTATTACAAATATTATAACTCGCTATTAATATTATCCTAAACATTTTTTTCATTAAATCATGTTGGACGAAAGTTGGAAGTATTGCAATTTTCTGAGCTTGCTAGAAAATTTTCTAAAATCTGCATAAGCAATTTCTTTATTTATGAATTTACTTATGGGATTTTTTATATTTTCGGAAATAACAAAATATTCAGTGTTGAGAACAATGTGCGATTATATTCTATTGCAAAAAATATCATTAAACCTGATCTCGTAATATGTATGATACAGAATTAATAAGTTTGTCCAACGTTGCTGCATGCTAACGAACAGCGATGTTGCGATAAATTCCAGTTTGTTGATGGTAACGATAACAACCTATTCCTCAGGAATAATATTCAGTAGCACAATATTATTTTATCGTTCTAGCTTATGGCGTCTGTTGTTCCAGGAGTTAGGGAACATATGAATAGATGACGAATTAATTAGAACACAATTAATCATTATTTTGTTACTTTCATTTTTTTCGCGTAGACTGTAGGTCATTATGCTAAATGGATTTCTGAAAAAGGAGCTTGGATATTTAATTTGTGGAGGGAATAGACCATGCACTACCCTCGCGATAAAAAAATAATTAAGCACGAAGTAAATTGTGTACTGTCGCTTTATCAGTGACTCTTAGATAATTACTACTTTCGCATTTATAAATCAGCTGAGAGCATTTGTAATTCACATCTAGTTTGCATTCCTGACACAATTTTAATGCAGGGCAGAGGAAAATATTGTTGGTATGTAAATAAGTGGAAAAAGGTTAGGTTTCTGAAATAGAGATTTTTTACTTATTTTTTACTTTTTCATTTACTTTAATTGTTTAATTTCGAAAGCTCAGTGTTTGGAATTTGATGTTCAATGTAGAATATTTTCAAAATTATTATATAGTTTTAAACCTAATTGCAAACTCGTTAACTTTTCTAAAGTCTCAAAATAAAATGTTTTTAATTTTGAATGGTGTTTTTTTCACATTTTTAATATTCAATTAGGGGAGCGTTTAGATATGACGTTACGCTCGAGGGGATAGGGGAGTGTTTTTTAAAGCGTGCCTTACGTGTATGAGCATATGGCAAGCCGCATGATAAGATGGGATATCTAAAATCGCGGAAACCCTGCGTGACGTCATGTGTGAACGCTCCCGAGGTATATTAATTTTTTTTTTATATTCAAAGCGGTTAAAAATTTGCAATGCTTTTCTTAAGCCTGTCTATAAGCTTTCCTTTTCGCTTATTTTTTCCCCCTTTTAGCTTTTTGCGACCATTGTTGCAATTGCAAATGATTCCCAATTTTTAATTTTCAATTTAGACAATACTAAATCATTAATCTATGAAATTCAAAAAAAATTTTAGTTTTAAAGAAACTTCTTTAGTTACTAGTATTTACATTTGAAATTGAATAATTTATCATTGAAACCTTCCAAATAATACATTTGTATTTCTAATTGGAAGCTAACAGTTGAACAATTTTGAATAGGAAAATTTAGATTCGAATAATTTGAGACCGTAAACTTAGAAAATGTTTGTCATAAACTTTAATCGTTTAAAATTTTTTAATTGGCTTCAGCTAATTAATTGTTTAACAAATGCCAAACGAATAACAACGTATAAATTAACCAACGGATAATCAAATAAATTCAGCTAAAACAAATAAACGATCAAAACATATAATCGTTTAAAAAACGAATCACCTGAAGTGTGGAAATGTTGAAATATTTCACAATTTAGGATATTAGCTTTTAGATGTTAGGATTTTAGCTGAATTTATTTGATCAACCATTGGCTGATTTAACCATTTTTGTTCGATTGGCATTTGTTAAACGATTAATAGGTTGAAGCATACATAGATTGAAACTTTGGAAATAAGGCAATTTTAAAGAGCGTTTTTAAATTAACAATTAAAATTCAAATATTGATTATTATCCATTTTGAAGTTGACAGGCGAAAATCTTAATGTTTGATCCATTTTCACTGCTTTTTTTGACTTTCTCAAATTTGTATTGATTACAGACAAAATTGTGAGTAACCGAAAGACTTCTCTTGAAATCAAATGCATTTTACTGAATCCAAGCATTTTCTCTTCTCCTAGCTTCTTCTTTAAACCAAGAATATTTGGTTTTATTTTGTAAACCCCAATAAAGAAGCTATGTCCATAATCCTTAAGGGTGAACAATAGTTATCACAATTAACAATAGTTAACTGTAACTAATTTTGGAACAGAACTGAAGACATGCTTTAGAGAAATTATTTCAGCATTAAATTGTTTATTTGACACTAGTAATTCGGTGATTTGTGTTTTTGCTTTCTGTTTTGGTAAAAGCTGCAGTTCTTATTTAATCCTTATGTTTCAGGGCTAACTTTATTTCTTGAGATTTACCTTTTTTAAATTCACATTTTTGTACATTTTTTTCGACAAAATTTTATTTTGGCATAATATTGTTTATAAAATTAACAATGGTATAATTCCTAAACCAAATTTTTAAATAAAAACCTAGCAAAAAAATTTGTAGAGGATCCTTCAAGAAATAAAGTGAGCCCGACAAAATTCCTAAATAACTATTGTTAAGTAAACAATTTGACCCTAAAATATTTTTTTAAGTTCCCCTTCAGTTCTCATCCACTTTTCAACTTGAGATGACTAGTATACATCATTAATACTAAAGTCAAATCAATAAAAACCCCTAATCACCACTGCCACTTTCTATATATGAATCTGATTCTAAACAGCAAACATTCTTAATTTACAAAATAGTCGTCACATTTCTCCGAAGAATACCTGACACTAATCATATACAATAAAACTTTATTTGATTCAAAACTAGGTGAAAAACTCTCATAGACCAAAACGAAAACATGTTGTTTTATCTGGGCGCGTTTTTGGTATGAGCAACCAAATTCTTTGGTACACGTAAAACACAGTGCTTAACCAATATTTTTGTTTAAGCCACAGAAATTGTTTCATTACACCAACCACTTTTTTAGAAATCGCAACCAAATTTTTGTAAAATTGACTTCTGATTTCTGGATAAAATAAAACAGTAAACTTGACTCTTTCAAACCACATAAAAAGGAAAATCCTGGGATCCAGTCTTGCATCTCGTCAAACGTTTTAGAAGCGATTTCGTGAATAAGTGCAAACGTGGAATTTCGGGACCGTTCTTGAAATCACACAGGTTCTCAAATATTCGGTGGATTTTCGCGAACATAACCGCGACGATGTCAATGGAGCACCCTCGACGGAGTTTCTTTGAGATAGTAGAATCACTTTTACGAGAGACTATATTCAAATGCTCGAGGAAGATCGGTAGTAAACTACGTGCAGAACTATAATAGAAGCTTTACTGTTGGGGCAAAAAGACGCTTATAAAACCCGAACAGAAGATGGAAAGGTAGTAGGGTAGGGGTAACTTGATTTTCCTTACAGAGGCGCGAAAGGCAAACGCGGCTACAATGCAATTATTATATTGGTCTTGTCTCTCGGTTTTCTGTCTAGGGCTTGGTCTCGGTCTTTATCTTCATTCGTGACTAAGACCTTATAGTCTGGAGTAGTGGGTATCTACTTTCTGAAAGCTTCGTGCTCGCGGTAACGGCTCGACAACTTTCCGTTTCAGCATTGCAAATTATTTGGCACAAGTTCCGTTCGTGGTGGTAACTATCCTGCAGGTACGCATAGTAGGTACCACAGTCGCAGTCTTTCAATTTACTCGTATTTTTGTATCTCGGTACTTTATGCAGACAAAACTCGAAGAAAGGCGAACAAGGTAGAAACCCCCTAAGTACTGGGAATTAACCCGTAATTCATTTCGATGCAAAATTAAACCGAGTGCAATTTATTTTAATATGTAAAGAGGATCCTCGGGTATGAATTTGATGTTTCTATCTTCATGTCTCAACTTTAAACAGAACCATAGGGTTCTATCACAATTTTTTGGTCAAAATTTCATAAGTGCTACAATAAACAAGAATTAATAATAATAATAATTAATATTAATATCAATATTAATGATTAATTACTTCAAATAGCTATGAATAACTAAATATTTGGATACGAAATATTGATTGTGATCAACAATCTTCTCCTAATGAAAGGAAGCAAACATTGTTTAAAAGCTATAAAATCTATAGTCTTATTTTATTGAAATAGCCTTTAATTTTCAGATTAGTAAAAACCGGTTTGTTACAAATCTTCATGTTAGTTCAGATCCTTCAATTCACCTCAAATTGTAAAATCGCTGAAATTAAACATTATTGACAATTAATCATATTCCTCACCAAAAGGAAACAAACTCCTTCAAAAATTCTAATAACTTCGGTGAAATAAAACAAAAATAATAATTCTCTTTAGAACTGGTATATTAAAATAATTAAAGATGTATTCTATTTGTCCTTTAGTGAACAGGGTATTTACATTTTTTGTAATGGAATGTGTTTAACATTACTGTTTTTAGTTACATAATCAGACAATCATTGGTATTCCTTAGAGTTGCTATAAATAGCTAAATATTTGGATATGGTACCAAAGCCGCAGCCTTTCAATTTGTTTGTATTTTTGTATCTCGGTACTAAATAATTACTAACTAACTACTCATTACTAAGCACTATCTAATTCTCGGGAATCAACCCCTAATTGATTTCAAGGTCAACTTCAAACAAGATCAATTTATTTTAAATTTTAAAGAGGATCCTCAGGTATGAATTCGATGGTTCTATCTGCATGTATCGAATCTATATAGGACCATAGGGTTGTGTCTGCATTTTTTGGCAAAAATGTGTTTTTTCTATTTATGAAAATTACAATTTATTATCATTTTCATTCAGTTCAAGATTTTGAACACAATAAGATGTGTGTATTAATATATTTTTTAGTACGTTAATTTGTTTCAATAAATCCTTCGCTTCTAAAACAAATAATATCGCATGCGTTAACGTTTGCAAAATGTTACTATTTTTATAGAAAAAGAGGTTATAAAACGTATTTATTATGAAGAAATTTATTCATTTTGCTACAAAGTTTTTAACGATTCGAAAAAAAATATTCTATTTTTTCATAAATATCGCATCATGTTGTTCATTAAATATACTTCTAAAGCTTTATTCGTCTATTTGTTCTACCTAATTTCTTTTTTCAGTTTTAAATTGTTGTACTACTTTCAAAGTACGTCTTATAATCAAAACAACATTTTTAATGAATTTAAAGAAGGATTCATGTTATGAATTTAAACAATTCTGCAATATTCAGCGCCTTAAATTGGACAATTTTTGATTGCAACATATATAGATTCCAATTATGAATTGTTTATTCATGAGTATCCATAATCGGATCAGACTTTTGTCTGGAATGTTAATAAAATAGAAGCTATAAAATTTCAATGCTTTTAATTGAGTTCCAAGCGTTTAATCATTCTCATTAAAATAATTGGATAAGTTACCAATTATATTCGTACAATCTAAAATACCTTTTCACTTTCACCAACATCATTTATACAAATTACCTGTTCAAACTTAAGTTATTTTTCATTATGTCAAAAGCCTTGTCCGTCAAAACAATGTATTAATAAAAAAATAAAACAAAAAATGAGAAATTAAAAAAAAAACAATACAGAAAGGGTCGAGTAATGTCTAAAGTGTCAGTTTCATCAGATGGATGAAACTCCCATTCTTCCAAAAAATCCGATTTTGTGGTCATCGCTCCGAATTCTATGTAAACAAGCAAAAATTCAGGCTTGACAAATTTGCACTAGTACAATGAATCAGTTTACAGCTCGACGAATGCCCTGAATGAGAGGCATGTTTTGATTTTAATTCTAAAAGGTGAAAGTCCATGAAAGGAACATTGTGTATCGATAGATACACTATTAAAAAATTTAATTAAGTGTAATTAGAATTAAATCTTTTTTCAGGTTAGGTTCATTTGAAACTAAGTATTCAAAAACACCAGTCGAATTCTAGATAATCATCTTTATATCACAGGTGATTTTCTAGGTGCTCTAGCCTTATTTGCGTTTTAAAGCAGTTCAGCAATATTCAAATCCAGTAGGATCTTCTTAAATCTGCTACCATTGCTGAGCTTCAAACGAATGCTTATTACCATTTCAAAGTAAGATATTCCACTGGAAAATCAATGAAAGTTCAACCAGAAGGTCCAATCCTCTCTGCGAATCTTTCAATGATATGAGAGAGCTATCTTAAATAAAGGTTTAAAATAATATTTAATTCGGGTGTAGTTCCGAATAGTGGTAACCTCCGATTCATTTGGCACTACGTATAATTACGTATTTTGATGCGCTGATTACGAGTATCATAGTGAAAATTGGCGCAAATTTGAATTTAATGACGAAAACCATAAAAAAAACCCATCAAATTATGGTTTTTTCCATTTATTTTCGTAAATAATGGGAATTTCGAAAAATATTCTGAATAAAAGTTGTAGAGCATAAAAAAATCCATCTTTTGTGCTCAGTACATTTTTTCTCTAAACCCATTTTTTAACAAGAAAAATAAGATTTTCCAAAAAGGAGCCTAGAAATAAAAATTTAATGGAGAATTTACGCATTTACGAAAATGCGTTCAGTTACGCTCGTCCCCTTT
>CAKNYM010052960.1:331194-421613 GCA_932195095.1 Andricus curvator | reverse complement strand
TTTTTTTAAATTCTGCGTATTTACTGAGATAAACGAAAAAATCATGGTTTTTATGGGGTTTCTTATGGTTTTTACCATGAAAACGTCCTTGTCGCCAATTTTCACTATGATTTTCGTAATCAGCGCATCAAAATACGTGAGTATACATGGTTTCAACAAAATCGGAGTCAGCCACTATTCGGAACTTTATACTTTAATTCTTACGTTCTCCAAGGATTTTGAAAACAAAGTTTTTTTATTTTCTCTTTTTTTGGTTTTTGGTTTTGGAGACTGATTATGGATCTTACTGTGGGATTACCAGTCAATTTGCGTATTTTTGTGAGACCTATGATATATGAAGACTTTGTGAAGCTTTCTACCTGGGCTGATTGCTAGAGAGATTGATCAGTGACCTGTGTCGAAGCGGTGTTATGAAACAAACTTGTTGCTTTAATAAGCACGGATTTCAAAGAATTTTACAGTATTCTAAAAGACTCAAAAAATTTCAAACAAATCATCGGATTCCAACAATTTCTAGAGAAGTTTAGGGATTTTCATTTCAAGAAATTTCTAAGGATTACAAATATTTTAAGAGATTTCGCAGTATTTTAAGCAATTTCAGAAGATTCGAAGGATTTAATTAAATTTCCAAGAATTTTGAAGGATTTAAAAGATTTCTAGCTATTTGAACTTTTCTTGTCCAAAACAACTTTAATAAATAAGACCTGGGGGCATCTAAGAATTTCAAAATTGAAACTTTGACCAAAATTGAAGCATCTCCCACTGCCCCACTGACTCTCACTCTCCCACTGACGAAGCTTTCGAACAACCATTGATGTTAAAAATAAACAAAGAATACAGATATAAGTAATAATCGTTCATTATTTTCCAAAGGCATACTGGCGGAAAAGACCGTCTTTTTTATTAACTCTCGTAGCAGTCGAACTCACGTAAACTTATTGCCGATCAGTTGCTCTTACCACGAAGCTAAAGTCATACAAAAGTCGTACATGATCCCTTTTCAAACTGTATTATATTTAAACTGAAATTTTAAATTCTCTAAGAATTTATTCGATTCTCTTTTTTATTAGCTCCGGCAGGAATTGAATCCACGCGAACTGATTGCCGGGCAGGTGCTCTTACCACTAAGCATCTAATAAATTTTTGAATAATCGAAAATTTGCATCTCCATAGAATGCTGTTTCGAAATGCATCATGTAAGACTAATAAATTCTTGAAGATTCTTGAAAATTTAGGTCTACAAAGAATGCCGTTTCAGAAGGCATCATGTTTGACTTTGGGAAAAAACATTATTTATCCTCCGAGGCTAAGTGGTAAGAGCACCTGACTGATGATCAGCTTATGTGGGTTCGATTCCTACCGGAACTGATAAAACGGAGAATCTTTGTAATATTTGTTATTACAAAAAAATTGAGGAAGTGTTCGAAATTTAAATTTAACATCTTGAATTTGAATTATTTGAATCTTGAATTCACACTGGTCGACGCCTCTTTAGCATCTAATAGATAACGATAACTAACTACTTTTTTCATGATGTAACGGTAACGATAATCTGTTCCTTTTGAAAAGTAACTTACTCATCACCGACATCACAGTAAATCTGAAGGTATAGTTTCTCCTGTAGTGATATTCAATTGATATGAAATCTGTGTCAATAACAACAAACAAAAGACCATTCCATTCTTGGATCATTCTGTTGCAGATAAAATTGATACCTTCAGATGAAGTGTGATTTAAGTTTGAAACCATTTCTAAGAAAGATTTTAGTGAAAGATTCAGGTTCTTCGAGGATTCGAAAACCAAAGATGTTTGATTTTCTCTTCCTCCTTTTCTTTCGTTTCGTTTATCAACTGGAAGAAGGTTTATTGGAAGGGTTGTGTTTTTCCAAGAGTCGGCAAACTTTTCCTCGTGTCTTTCTTTCGTTTCATCAATATTTAACTTTGTCGTGCTACAAATTTTGCCCTTCTTTCCACATGGAGGTAAATAGCACTAGCCGTAGCATCACGTATTCAGGACGACTGCTTTCATAATTTATCGCTATGTTCGTCCAACCAACCTGATAAGATCGGTCGTCGACACGGGACGAACTTTTGCACGAGAAAATTGTAAAATTCGCCAAACTCCCATTCCATCGGAAAATCTGACCGAACGGTTCAATAGCGCGACATCGACTATTTTTTTGTTAAATCACGAAGCGAAAAGGAACGCAGGTTATCAACGACATCGATCGCTGCTTGTTCACCAGTTTTTCCGCTCGACGGCGATGGGTTGGGAAGCCGGCACTGATTGAAACCATTCGTGTT
Source organism: Andricus curvator (assembly GCA_932195095.1). NCBI lineage: Eukaryota > Metazoa > Arthropoda > Insecta > Hymenoptera > Cynipidae > Andricus > Andricus curvator. The sequence continues at coordinate 419,310 of CAKNYM010052960.1, read as the reverse complement.
TCCGTGTATCAATTATTATCGTATAGCGTTATGTTCCATTTTTTTATTTATAAACTTTTGTATCAATCATACTGTTATGAGTTCGTTTCGGCAGATTTTGGGAATTTCAAAAACATAAAATGTCTTGTTAGGGAGCGTCAAAAAATGACATGCTTGTTAATCTCTTAGGCAATATAGGCGAAATAACGAGTTTATTACTTTTTTATTATAGACAGAATATCCGTTATTCAGAATCGCTTGGAAAATAATTAAAAAACTAAAATATTGGAGATGAATTATTGTTATTATTATATGTAAATTTCTGTCTAAAAAACGCGGTGTAACGATGCGTCTCGAAAATCTCGCAATTATTGATGTTGAAAACATGATTGGCTTTTTATTACTTGAAGTTATTTTATATCTTAATTTTGAAATTTAGAAAATTAAATTTACAGATAAGAAAAATCATAGATAATTTAAGGTTATGTTAGAGTTTTATACCGGAAATGAGTATTTTGAATACAAAATTATTAGATTTCAAAGATTAACAATTTTTCAACAATTTACGTTTTTCGGTTTTGTTGGCGTTTTTTTACCGTAAATTGACATTTTCAAACAAAAATTATTAGTTTAAAGTTTATAATTTTGGAACAATTTTAGGTTTCGTTAGCGTTTTACACAAAAAATTGATATTTTAGAAATCATTTGTGTAATTTTGAATATAAAATAATTAGATATAAATGCAATGAATTTTGTTTAAAATAATAAATTGTAAAATCTTCAATTCTGTTAGTGTTTTTCACCAGAAGTTAAAATTTGTAATACAAAAATAATGAGATTCCAATGAAGATTTATAATTTTTTAACAATTATGATTTGCGTTGGTGTTTCACATGGAAAATTAGCATTTTCAAACCAAAATAATTATAATTTCAACAAGATTTAGAATCTTTTAACAATTATGGATTATTTAAATGTTTTTAGTCAAAAATGATTAGTATTTTTAATAAAAAATCATTAGATTTCAGAAAATATTCACAATCTTCCAATCACTTTAGCTTATGTTGGTGTGTTTAACCTAAAATTTGTATTTTTAAACAAAAAATCATTAAGTTTCAATTCAACGTTTTTTTTAAATAATAAAATTTACAAGCCCAAACAATCTGAACTGTATTAGGGTTTTTTTGGTCGGAAGTTGAGATTTTTATTAAAAAATTATTAGATTTCAATGAAGATTCATATTTTTTTAAGAATTTTCGGTTGCGTTGGTGTTTTACATGGAAAATTGGAATTTTCAAATGAAAGTCATTAAAATTCGAACAACATTTAGAATCTTTCAACAATTTCGATTATGTTCATGTTTTTCGATGGAAATTGGTACTTGTAATTTTTAAAAAAATTTATTTTAAAGAAGATTCATAACTTTTTAACAATTATACCCGCGTTTTTTACAGGAAAGCAGTATAGATTCACAATCTTAAACAAGTTTTTATGTTATATTAGTGTTTTTGTCTTAAATTGCTATTTTTAATAAAAAATTCTTAGATTTTAGAGAATATGTACAATATTTGAACAATTTTAGGTTATGTTGTAGTGTTTTTTGTAGGAAATTGGTATTTTTGAACATAAATCATTCATTCCAAATATTGTCCTCGCTTTTCTAATATTTTATACAATAGACACATGAAATATAAAAATGTAACATTAGGTTTATGTATTAATTAAAAAATTGCGCAACATAAAAAATAATAATCTCGCGCGTAGCGCGCGTGTTTGTTTTGTAGTCATTAAGATAAATATGTAGAATTTGAACAATTTTTAATAACTGTAGTTTCTTCATTGAAAAAAAAAATATTTATAAAATGTTGTTCACTCACTGATGGTGGTCCGATCAGTATTATTAATTTCCCTCGTATATTTGTTTATTTCAGATGATATGAAATATTTCATTTATGAGTAAAACATTTAAAAAGTGAATAGAGAATTATTTATAGAGAAATGTACCTGAAATAAAATATTTTGTGAAACTTTTGACAGTCAACGGATTAAACAATGTTAAAATGAATGTTTTGATTCAGACATTTATTTTTTCACCTTTTAATATCAGCTTGGTTTGGTAAAACAAGAATTTGTATTATTAAACGCTAAAGTAATATTTGCTTTGAAGTAATAAAATATTTATTTATATATGTTGAAATGTTTATTTAAAAGTATTATTATATATTTTAAGAGTAATTTAAGAAGTTTTCTATTTCGTTTCAAATGTTTATAATCTGAAAGAATTTTCACGAAACTTGAATGCTTTTAGCTTTTAACGATTTGATTTGATTCTTTGAATTCGAAAACATTTCATCGTCTTTTGATATATCTTTAAATTTAAAAAAAGTATTATTTTGAATTTTAAATATCATTGTCTTTTTAATTTACAATTTTCAAATAGAAGAGATCAATAGAAACCTTTAAAAATAACAACTTTAAGGTTGGTAAGATTTTAATCCAAAGCCTTTTCATGTGAAGAAATTTCAACAAATAAGATTAACTTCCAGTTTGAGTTCGAAAGCTTGTTATATAAAATAAAAAGTTTATATATATTTTATCCTTTTTGCTTTCACAACAGAGGACTTTCAAACAGTCTTTATTTTTACATTTTTATTCTTTCGAGGATAACCACTCTTGAAATTATTGGTCTAAAATACTTCGCAAATAAGATAATTATTTTGTCAAAAGATGTTTAACACGTCCGTAATAGTAGGCAATTACATATAGAGATTTTATATATTTTTTCCTACAAAATTGTGATATTTTTAAAGTGCAAGAATTGAAAAAGGACCATTATTAACCACATCCGCTCGAATGGGTGTACGCCTCCGGCGTAATTCGAACACTGATACGTGAAGATTCTACAAGTTTTATTGGTACTCAATTCTGCTAAATAATATAATTTGATCGTTTATATGGAGACGTGGTGATTATAAAAAGGCAGCTACGGGTCTCATTAAAAATTCTATTAACTTCATAATCTAGCGACTTTCTTCCTGGAAGAAATATTTCAAGATCTTCAACTGTCAATAATAATTAAAATGGCTAACCTAGGTTTCGAACTAATAACATTTTTTCTAATGAAGTCAAAAAATTAATATTTTACTTATAAAGCTTTTTGTTATTCGTGAAATAATATCCTTAACTGTTTTTCCATGAAAAACAGTCAGGGATTTTGAAACAATTGCAAAAGTCAGGGAATTCTTGTAAAAAGCACTTTTAGTAAATGTTAAGAAAAATCAGGGCTGCCGCACAGTTAATTTTTATCTCAAAAATCACTATTTAATCACTTTTTAAACATTAAGTCACTATATTCATTTTTTTAAATGAAAATATCACTTTACTCAATTTTCAGTCAATAAATTAATCCTTGAGCGAAACATTCTTGAATTTAGTTCTATACCTATTTCTGAATTTTTTTGAATTCTTGGAAATTGTTCAGGTTATTTTAAAAGATTCCAAGACATTTTTGAAAGATTTAAATTATTTCAAAGGGTTTCAAAGAATTTTAAAGATATCAGAGTGTTTTCAATTATTCAAGGATTTTTCAAGAGTTTCAAAAAGTTTCAAGAGATTTCAAAAGATTTCAAGGGATTTTAGAAGATTTTAAAGGGTTCAAAATATTTCAGGGTTTTTTAAAAGGTTCCGAAACATTTTCAAGAGATTAACAAAATTTTAAGGAATTTCTGATTCTGAAGAATTTAAACAAATTGTAATGGTGTTTTAAAGAATTTTTCAGAATTTCCGACGATATGAAACGATTTTATAAGACCTGTAAGATTGGAAGATATTTTACAAGATTCAAAGGTGTTTTATAGGATTTCCCAGGATTTCAAAGATTTTAAGGTATTTTTAAAGCTCAAGGTATTTAAATCAATTTTCCAGGATTCCAGGAAATATCATCAGATTTTATTTTATTTCATGGAATTTCATAATATTTAAATGGGTTGCAAAGAACGCATAAAAAAGAATTCAATGATTTCGCAGGATTTCGAATATTTGCAATGATATTCAAATATTTCAAAGTATTTTCAAATATTTTTAAGTATTGTGAAGATTTTAGAATATTTGAAAAGAATCTAATGAATCTTCAATCGATCTCAATAATTTGAAAGGATTTTAAAGATTTTAGGGGAACTTTCAGCCCGTAAAAAAATGTCAGAGTATTTGAAATATTTTAGGGTATTTTTAAAAATTCCAAGGAATTTTCAAGAGCTTTGAAAAATTTCAAGGTATTTTCAAATATTGCAAAGGGTTTGAAATAGGTAGATAGCTGTAAAGACCTGTACAAAGTTTTAAGTGATTCAAACAAATATTGAAATATTTTAGGAAATTTTGAAAGATTCCAAGTAATTTTTGTATTGATTTCAATAATATAAAGAGATTCCAAAAGATTTAAAATATTGTAGCGTATTTTTTAAGATTCTACGACATTTTCAATTTATGTCGGTAACTAATTGGGATTTCAAGGGATCGGAAATATTTTAGGGTATTTTTAAAGGTTATAAGGAATTTTCAAGAGATTTAAAAAAATGCAAAGGAATTCTAAGGATTTGAGTGATTTGAAGGGATTTAAAATTTTTTTCATGCGGTTGTAAATAATTTCCGACAGTTTTGGAAGATATGTAACGATTTTTCAGGACCTTTGAAATTTTCTGACAATTAAAAAAATTGTAAGGGATTTCATCACATTTTTGAAGATTTCAACGATTTTGAGGGGTTTTAAAAGCTCTCAAAATTTTTGAATAAATTTTTCACAGGATTTTATAATATTTTAATGGATTTCAAAAAATGTATTTATAAAAATGGTGAGAGATTTCGAAGAGTTTGAAAAAATTAAAGAGATTTTTAAACATTTGTTGCAATTAATTTGAATTTATTTGGAATACTCAACCTGGATTCTTATTTATTTACTCTTAATTCTTTTTAACTCTTTTTAATTCTTCGGAATTCTCTTGATTTTTTTTACTTCAATTCTACTTACTTCACTCAATTATATTAATTTTAATTGATTTTGTTTCGTTTTTGTTTAATTAATCCTGAAGTCTTTTAAATATGTTTTAGGTATACCATCAAGTTCGAAATCACTCAATTGTTTATTAAAATTAATTTATTTACATATTTGTGTTTTTTTCAGCTTCAGGCAAAAATCGTAATTTTCATTCAGTTATAATTTAAAAAAGCTCATTCTCTTTCTTGAAAGGTTCTTCACAGTTATACTTGTTAAGATTTTATTCAATATTCTTTAACAAATTGTTGAATTAAAAAAATAACGAAATTTTACAGATCCTTTCGAAGAATAGAATGAGATTTTGTAAACCAAAATTACATGAAAATTAAGGCTTTTGCCTAAAGCGGATGAAAAACCACAAATATATAAATAACTAGATATAAATCAACAATTACCTCACCTACTTTTTATTAGTTACGCTTGGGTTTCTCTTCTAAAATTTTGTTTAATAATAATCAATATCCCTTTTTTATCAATTTTATAAATCAAGTTAAAGTTTAAGTATTTTTGAGCTTGACAATGCACATAAAACATTCGTAAACTCACCTTGACTTATTAGGCATTTCATGAAATTCTTATGATTCACTGAATTTTTCTAATTCATTTCAATTCTACTTAAATCAATAGAATATTTTAGGTTTAAAATTTGTTCTCATTCATTTGAATTTCACTTAAATTGTTTAGAAGTCTCATTAATCGAATACCTTCACGGAGAAAAATGGATGGTCAAAGTTAGAGGGTCAAAATTTAGAGACCCAGTCCGTTCTTCTAGATGGTCTAAAGAGCCTCTCAGAATTTTCTCGACATAGTCAGAGAGACTCTCATTTTATGGCCAGTCTGAGTGTTGTAAGAAGGTCAGACTCACTATCAGGGATAATCGCAGTATCCTTTCGGGATGGTCAATGCGATCATCTTCTTTTCACTCATTTCGACCATCCACGGAAGAGAAAATGACCCATCGCGGAAGGCCAACCTGATTAGTTACCGTTGGCGTGTTTATTTGAAATGAATAAATGTGTAAGTCAAATCTTCACAACAAATAATAAATGTAAAACGCATGAGAATATTAGGAATGATTGTAAATTCATATTTAGGGGAATGTTTTCGATATCCATCTACAGAAATTAGGCAAAAACTATAACGAATTTGACTCTTTGGTTATGATCCCGGAAATTCCGGCATGGTCAGTGGTAACTTTTGCAGAAGAGGAAAAATATCAGGGCAGGTTGAATAGGCGGCTGAATGGGCTGTGCGATTTTAGCCGTTGTTGCGATCTCAATAGGATTTCCGTCGATGGAATACCAAAAGCTAATTAGGAAAGGAATGCCTGGCGATCGAAAGCCTCGCTCGTGGTTATTCTAGCATGTAGAGCCTTTAGTATGGTACTTACGTAGATTCTACCTAGGGATATAAATTCCACTCGTACAATTGAGTATGTTCTACCACCAGAGTGGACGGTCACGAAGCTTTCGAAGCCCAAATGAATTTCATTCTCTGTGTTTGAAGCTATTTCAGATATCCGTGCAACATTTACGAGTGTTTGCAAAGTGTCATGGTATCGGTTTCTCATCTGCTCGAATCAATCTCGTTCCCTGATGATATGTCAGATTTAATCTCACTTTAACGTTCAATTTCAGACTAAATCAAAATACTTGCTTAGATGGGAAGCACACGGAAAAAATTTGTCCGTGAAAAAGTCACAAACTAGTAGCTACACGGACAAAATTTATCCGTAAAAAAATCACGAACTGGTAGCTAGGTCTCGGATATGAGAAAAATTGATGGGATATTGATTTATGTTTTTGAATAATCTGCGAACTTTGAGAAAGAATTGACGAACTCGATGTGAATATTCTAAAACGGTTCATCACTTTCTTGCACGTGAATAATTAAAAAATTATTACGAGTGATTGCGAAAAGAATCTCAGAGGACTCACGAGCTTGTCCGACAAATCTGGGAAGTGGAAAGTAGGTTCGCCTGTACGTGGCCCGCACACACGCTCGCCAAAACGCGCGGTGAGCATGCGCGCTCGTATGTGTGCTTCGAGCTCGTCGGATGAGTGGCTAGAAGTTTTATCATACCTATTTTCTTTGGCTTCGATGGCTGCGCGTGTTCACGCCCTCCTGGTTAAGTTTAGAAACTGGTGAGTCAGCACTCTTTGAGGGTTCGAATCTTCTGAGGTGCGAAGTTATAAATTAATATAAATTAAATTGCACAAATAAGATTTTTCCTCTTTATATTTCAGTCTAAAATTTTCAGGAACTGTTTTCGTTAATAATTACAAAAATATTACGAATGATTGGAAAAAAGTTATCAGAGAACTCACAAACTCGTCCGACAAATCTAGGAACTGGAAACTAGGATCGTCTGTACGTGGCTCGAACACGTGCTGCGCGTTTGCGTGTTATGTGTGGTTCGAGTTTGTCTGATGAGTGGCTAGAAGTTTTATAAAACGTGTAGAAGCTAGTGCGTCAGCAGTCTTCCGGGGTTCGAGTCCTCAGACCTGCGATTTTACAAATTATATAAATTAAATTCTCCGTAAAAAAGTACGAAGTTTGTTCATAAATTTCTCATAGAAATAAGAATATATCTGTTTATACTCCTGGATCAGGAATTTATGCACTTCATCTTGTTGACAAGAACTCCTTGGAACAGTCAGGGAATTTTTTGTTTAGGAAAATTCAGGGAACAGTCAGAAATTAAAAAAAAAAAAAGTGCAAAAGTCAGGGAGTTCCACACTGTTAGAAATTTCCGTCTTAATTTTACGAAAGAGTTTCAGAAGTTTTATGCTGTTATATATTTCGTAAAATTATGCTAAGTTTATGAAAATTATGATGAATTTAGGAATATTGAATTAGAAGTTTTGTCAATTTATGAAAATTTCGTTAGAATTCCGCAATTTGACAAAAAAAATCGCAAATTTAAAATGCGGTTAAGTAAAAGGGTAATAATTTGGATAACATTTTCTGTTACTTTTATCATGTAATAACTTCGTGAATTTCAAAATTTGTTGAGATAAAGTCACTGTAGTCACTTTTTTAGATAAATCATCCTATGGATTCTCAAAGGTTTCACAGGATTTGAAATATTTTAAGTTATTAAAATAGATTTCAAGGGATTTTCCATAGATTTCAATCATTTGAAGGGATTCCAAAGGTTTTTAAAGATATAAGTATATTTTTGAAAATTGCAGGGATCTTCCAAGAGCTTTAAAAAGTTTTATGGGATTTTAAAAGATTTAAAAGATTTGAAATATTTTTGGTTATTTTAAAAGATTCCGAAGAATTTTCAATATATTTCAATAATTTGAATATATTTAAGAGGATTGTAGAGTATTTTGAAAATATTTGAAGAATTTTCGATTGATTTCAGTAATCTAATGGGATTACATAGGATTTAAAATATTTTAGGGTATTTCAAAAGATTTCAAAGCATCTTGGGAATATTGGATTTAAATTATTTTAATGGATTAAAAAAATTTTCATTGTGATTTCTGTAGATTAAATGATTTTAAGGAATTTGAAAATCTCTCAACGTATTTTAATAAATTTATCAGGATTACCAAAAATATCATCAGAATTCAAGGTATTTTATAATATTTTAATTAATAGATTTCAAATAATGTATTCACAAGGATTGAGGGCCTGCGTAGGATTTCAAATATTTTCACATATTTTAATGTATTTCCAAAGATCTTGAAAATTTTTATATATTTCAGGATATTTTAAAAGATTTAAAATAATTTCCTATTGATTTCAATAATTCGAAGGGATTTCAAAAATTTAAAATATTTTATGGTAAATTAGAAAATTCCCTGGAATTTTCGAGAGATTAAAAAAGTTTCAAAGGATTTCAAAAAACTTCAAATAGTATAGGGAATTTTAAAAGATAACATGGAATTTTCTTGAGTAATTTAATGATTTTTCAAAGAATTTTAAGTATTTTTACGTATTTTAAAAGATGCCAGGGTATTTTCAAGTCATTAAAAAAAATTCAAGGGAATTAAGAAGATTTCAAAGGATTTTAAATACTTTAGGTTATTTTTGAAAATTCCAAGTGATTTTCATGAGCTTCAAGAATATGCAAGTGAGTTCAAAAGTTTTTAAAGGATTTCAAATATTTAAGGGTATTTCAAAAAATTCGAAGACATTCTCCATTTATTTTAGTAATTTGATGGGATCTCGAATGATTTTAAATATTTTAGGATGTTTTAAAAGATTTCAAGGCATTTTTAAGAACTTTGAACAGTTTCAAGGGATCTTAAAGGATTTCAAAGAACTTAAACTATTTTAGGGAATTGAAAAATATTTCAAGGAATTTTTTATTCATTTCAAAGGATTTGAAATATTTTAGGGTATTTTTTGTATTTTTCTCTAATTCATTTGAATTCTTTTGAATTTTACCTAAATTGTTTTGAAGTCTTATATGTAAATTGAATTATTTTGAACACTTTTAAATTCAAAAGAATACTAGTCATATTCTTAACCCACATTAGACACTGCTGGTAACTTTTATCGGTTTAAATATTTTACTTTTCCACTGATTTCAAGTAAATTAGTCTTTAACACCCCTGAGAATAGTAAATTTTAATAGGAAATTATTTTCTTCTCATTATAAAAGATTCTATATTTAAAATGTTACAAGATTCAAATTTTGGCCTCAAAAGTTTTTTGTATTCGAGATTTTCAGTATTCAATTAATGTGATTGATTTAGGATTTTATTTAACGATTATCGAAGATGTTTAGACATAAATCTCCCTTAAGCTTCAGGACTGTACAGATTTTTTATGTTATTTAAAAGATAGACTCTTGAATGAGCCTCTGAAAATAGCAATTTCTTGAAGAGGGAAATTAAGCCTTTTCTGAGAAATAAACGAGAAAGGTAGAAACATTTAGGCGTATCTGACAGAAGGAGTGTTAGATGATCTGATTAGTATTTTGTCGTACTAAGGACTCGCGTGCCACGACCTCGACTGCAGAAACGAACGAGCTGTGAACTTAGCAAATAAGTTTTCTCAGCCACCCTGCTTGGGTAAAAGCAGGGTGTGTTTAAAGCTGGCAAAGAATTTAATTAGTCGGATATTTCGGACCCTTAAACTGAGTAAATGATGGATTTTAAAAAGAACTGCGGCAGCGAATGAGCCGAAGCGGCACTTAAAGTGGCCTGGTTACGGTTTCACTTGGCTATTTATCGTTCCTTTAATTAGTCAGAAAAAGTCTTTATTTTCATTTCTTTTAGAAGCCTTATAAACAATACATGACCTTAAATATCAAGATACAGGACCGTCTAGGAGTATGAGGACACCCAAATAATCAGCAATTAAAAACAAGTACACTATAACCTGGATATGAGCACTGTTTCGGGCATAGCCCGCAGTGGCCTTCGACACAAATCTGGGGACTCCGAACGTGAACACGCAGGGCTGCATGAATAATTTCTGTTTGATTTAGACGCATGACGCAACCTGATGCAACAAACGCACTAGGAGTACGGCCCTCATGCTGTTTGTCACGCTTGACTGAGCACTGCCTCTCTCTCAGTGTCGCTGTTCCCTTCATCACCGAAGTGCGCAGGACAGCATTTCTGGGAACGCACAAATCCAGTTTACGAAACTCCAGGTTCCAGTGTACTGACTTCTCGCAGGATATCTCCGGAAAAAAAATTTCTAAAACAGTGTTGCAAATAATAATTGAAATCTCTTCTTAAAAATGAGTCCAAGAAACTGCGAAAATGTTAAATGGTTCTCACATTATCATTAAAAATGTAGAGGTGTGCGCAAGACATAAATCCCTCGGTCGAGTACCGCCCGACCGGAATACAGGCAGTAGGCTGCAGTCCCGCTCAACCGAGAGATTTTTGTCTTGCGCACGCCTTAATATTTTTTATGATAAATCGAGAATCAGGTGACATTTTTACAGTTCCTTTAGCTCATTTTAAAGAGGAGATTTTTAGGTTTATCTTGCGTGACTTCAAAAATTTTATCTCTATGTTCCTAGATTTTGCGAGAAGGTAAATTTGAATCACGAAATTTGCTAACTATCAGTCTTCGTTTATCACAAATACTTTAAATAGGGCTCATTTCGCGCGGAATTTAATAAGCTTTCGAATTCTTTTTTATGAATTGTTCTGTCTTATTTTGTTCAGGAGTTAGCCTGCGAGAAGTGAGTGCATTTGTTGAACCGGTATCCGTAGGTTAGGGAAAACCTGGAAGTCAGGGAAAAGTCAGGGAATTCCTGTAAGATGCATTTTGAATAACTCTCAATGATGATATATTTGGAATTTTCAAATCTTAATTTTAAATTATTTTATTCGTTTTATAATAGAGCCTATGTTAGATTGTTACATGATTAAGATTATAGTCTTTTAAAATTAATGGTCAGGGTAAATGACAAATTTTTTAGAGAAAAATGAAGTTTTGCGGCCGCCCTGATATAATATTCTTGACAGTAATTTATTAGCCTTGTATTTCTGTTTTTTTTTCAGTTGTTTCCTCTCAAAAATTATCTTAAAGATTTTAAATTTTATTATCTGGTTAAAAGTTAAACTAATTTGTTGAAAATTTGTCTTTTTGTTTAAAAATTCAACTGTTTGATTGAAAATTAACTTTTTGTTGATTATTTATATTTTCAAGTTAATAATTGAACTGTTTTCCAGCAAATTCGTCTTTTGCCTTGAAAGTTCAACAATTTACATGCAATTTTTTTCGTTCTTGTGGAAAAGTCAGCTCTTTGGTTGAAAATTGGACTGTTTTGTTCAAAAGCCATCATCGTAGGTGGAAAATTAATCTTTTTGGTTGAAAATTTGTCTTTTCAGTTGTAAAAAATTCATCTCTTACCGTATAAATTTCATCTTTTTTGATTAAAATATTAACTATTATATTTTTTGTTGAGAATTCGTCTTCGTCGGTTGAAAATTCAACAATTTGGTTAAAAATGCAACTATTTTGCAGAAGATTGAGTGCTTTGGTTAAAGACTTAACTATTTGGTTGAAAATTCATCTTTGAAAGTTGAAAATTCAACTATTTGGTTTATATTTGAACTATTTGGATAAAACTTCAATTATTTGGTTGTTAGTGCAACTGTTTGGTGAAAGTGAACTTTTTTTGCTAAAAATTCAACTATAATTGAAGTTCAATCTTTTTTGTTTAAAAATTCAACTATATGGTTGAAAATTCATCTTTCTAGGTGGAAAATTCAAATACTTGATTACGAATTCAACAATTTTGTAGAAAATTTAATTATTTTGTTGAAAATTCATCTTTCTAAGTAGAACTTTCAACTATTCTGTTAAAAATTTAATCATTTTATTGAACATTCAACTATTCCGATAAAACGCCACCTCTTTGGTCGTAAATTCGACTGTTTTGTTACCTGAAATTGTATTGTTTTATTTCGTTTATAAAAGATTCTATCTTAAAAATGTCACAAGATTAAAATGCAGATCTTTCAATATCAGGGAAAATGAAAAATTGGTTAGGGAAAAATCATGGAATTTTGAAAGTAAAGTGTTTCGGCCACCTTTAAAAAAAGAAATAATTCTTCGATTTAAAGAATTGTTTTAAACCAAATTCTTCAAGGACCAAGATTATTTCATTCATCATCACGTTCAAGAAACTATCTTGGATTTAAGGAACCTTTACTTCCTCCATTAATAAAAGTCAAGAGAAATCCGTCGAAATATAGGGTATATTGAATTGACCTGGAATCGAAAATCCCGAAGCTGTAATACAAATCCAGTGCCTCTGGGGTGGTAGAACTGTAAAAGGGTATTACATTTTCTCTTAAGAATCTCTCGGTTATTGAACATGAACTCGTGCACAAAAGATAAGGCTATATTCACTTTAACTTAATATAAAATATAAATTTAATCTAAATTTCATTCAAAATGGGCAAAGAATTGTCGAACCAGATTCACAAATTATTTTAGTCTTTAATTATATTTCAGAATTAGTTTTGATGCTGACACTTTTTCCCCTATTCTTCTCATTCCCTTTTTTAAAGAATTCCTCTTTTTCCCCCGTTTTCAAGAATCTTTTTCTTTTTCTTGTTTTTCACTTAAATGCAAACTGAATTAATAGAACCCAATAAGAAAATTCAATTATTTCCGGTTGAAAATTAATTCTTTTTGATTAAAAATTATAATATTTTATTTTTTGTTAAAAATTCATTTTTTTTAGTTAAAAATTCTATTGTCTGGTTGAAAATGTAATTATTTTATTGAAAATTCAACTGTCTTGTTAAAACTCATTTTTTGGGTCAAAAACTGAACTACTTGATTGAAAGTTAAACTACTTGGTTAAAAATTCATTTTCTTGGTTGTAGATGAAACTATTTTGGTAAATTAGTTGCTTAACTTTTCCAAAGTGTAAACTTAACCATTCCATTTTTGAATAAAAATTGATCGTTTTTAAATTAAAAATTCAACTATTGAATTTTTCATTGAGAATTCACCTTTTCTGGTGGAAAATTCCACCACTTTTTTTTAAGATTAATTTCGTAGCTAAAAATATAACTATTCCATTTTTGATTGAAAATTGATAGTTTTTAGTTGAAGATTCAACTATTTGGTTATAAATTCATGTATTATGATAAAAATTTTAATTTTTTAGTAGCAAATTAGTTCAAAATTCAAAATTCTATTTTTTAGTTGAAGATTCATCTCTTCGGTCAAAAATGTGTTCTTTTTTTGGTTGAAAATTAATTTCTTGAACTGAAAATTCAACTAATCTATTTTTTGTTGGAAATTAATCGTTTTTCATTGAAAATTTAACTATTTGTTTGAAAATAATTTTTCTTTTTAAATTCATTTTTTTTTGTCTTTTTGGTTGATAATTCAACTACTTGCATCACAGTTAAACCACTTTGTTAAAAATTAAATTTTTGGTTAAAGATGAATCATTTTACTTCAAATTGTATCTCTTTGGTTGAAAATTAATGTAACTACTTTGTCGGAAATTCGTTTCTTTTTTTGAAAATAAACCTTTTTGAATGAAAATTGGGCTACTTCATTTTTAGCTAAAAATTAAAAATTTTTAGTTGAAAATTCAAAAGTCTTTTTGAATTGAAAATTCTTGGTTGAGTATGGTTGAAACATTGGTCGAAGTTTACTTTTTTTGTTTGAAAATTCGACTATTCGCGTGGAAATTCATCTTTGTACATTGAAAATTCAACTATTTAGTTAAAAATTGAACTATTTTTTTGAAAATTTAATTATTTTTTTAAAAATTCAACTATTTTGTTAAAGTAATCCTTTTTGACCAAATATTTCACTTTGTTATTAAAAATGATTTTTTAAAATAGAAAATTCGTCCTATTGATTGAAAATTCATATTTTTTCGGTAGAAAAGTTCTGGGTTGGAAATTCATCTTTCTTGGTTGGAAATTTAAATGTTCGGTTAGAAATTGAACTATTTCGTTAACAAATTACCTTTTTGGGTTTGGTAGTCTACTGTTGTCCAAAAAATTCGTCTTTTTAGCTTGAAAAGTCAACTCTTTGGTTGATTCATCTCTTTTGGTTGGAATATAGTACCTATACATTAATTTTATTTAAAAGAATTTATTTTCTCATTTTCGTGAAAAATCACCCTATTCTCCCTGTTTTGAGTGCATTTTGGGCTTTGAAGTCTGCTGTTGTCACTAAAAGTGTTTTAAGATAAATTTAGAAACAACATTTTTTTGCATTACCATGATTGATCTTCTTTCTAGTTTTAAAGTTGTTTTTATACCTGAAATAAAAATGTATAACTGGCAGAGAAACGTCAGGGAATTTTGAAATTGGGATCTTGTAGTATTGATAAGTTCATGTCCAATTTGAGATTTCTCTCCTCATTAACTGACAATAACATTTCGTTTTCGCAATTTTTGTAGATTTCACATATTCCTTCGAAAAATGACATATTCTTTCGAAAGTTTCTGAGTCGGTCATTTAAAGTAAACTTTGGTAGCGGAACTAAATCCAGGGTCTTGTTGAGCTCTATGAAAGCTAGTCAACTGTGAAAGCGGAGAAACTAAACTCAATTGCGGACTCTACTTTAGTTCTATTCGACTCAACTCAATTTCAATCAACCCTTCAGAGCACAAACTTCCCAGCGTTGTGATGCTATTAACGTCTTCGATAGTTCTTTGGTGTGTGCTTCGGTCTTCCTAATCGGGTTGAACTACAAGAAAAATTGACACGATTAAGGAAACTTTGACTTTACGAGGGTTATATCCCTAAAGTTACGTCCAATCAATCCAAAACGTGGCCGATTATAGTGTCAGAGCTAATCAGCCTCAACAAGTTTATGACCAGAAGAGAGCCCAAGGGATGATTTAGAACGCAACTAAATTTTGAAGCTGTGAAAATTAAAAGCGTTTAAGGGGCTTCAAATGACTCGGGTTTTATCAACACCCAAAGTACGTCTACAAGGATGAATTGTTTGATGTAACATTTTTTCCGCATAATCTAAAGGAAATTAGATTGGCTTGTACAAAGAGCTTTTTCCGGAAAATGTTCTTGTTGTTCTTTTTTAAATTAAAAATTAAGTATTTTTTTGATCCTGAAACCGGCTTGCTAGAATACCGACAGCGATGTTTGCGAGTAGCCTGTCGTCTAAAAGCTTTTTCAAGAATTTGGGTACGTTTTAATAATAAATTAAATCCCTTTTTAATTCCATTTTTTTGGGAAAAAAATCCCTGTTTCACCTAAAATGGAACTACTTAACCGCTGTGATCCCTGCAATTGGAATGAATAAAAGCGATATCTGATGTATATTCCCTGGAGCCAACTTTAATATACTCGCTTAAGAAAGATAGTAAGATATTTATATAAAAAAAAAAGAAAATCTCGGTACGTTGACTCCTATATATATACAACATCTGGACAAACGTAAGTGCCGCAGATATCCTTAGGCAGAATTTTCTTGCGTGTAGGTCAGTGCACGCGAACAGCTGCAAAGATAAACAAAACAACATGCACAAAACTAGTAGCTATTATTACAAATTTTTCCTCAGATTCTGTCTCAAAAAGAGTCGTTACAACAAGAAAAGTTCGAATCTGGTTCTAGGCACGCGGCTCAGATTTTTTACAATCAACTGGAAACGAAAAGAGATACATGCAAAGGCAGCGTCTCAATATTTTACATGAGCAGAGAGGTTTCGTGACACTGAATTTATGTCCACTTGGTACTAAAAGCTGCTTCACCTTGGACGAATGGACAAATTTAATATATAATTGAACAATTATCTTTGGGTCAATCAAGTCTCATTATCGCAAGACACACGCAACTTGGGAATGCAAACCTTATTCATATTCGACATACCATCTGATAGTATATGAAACGTGATTATAAAAAAAGGCTATAAGAAGAAGATGATATCTTAAGTGAGAATTAGGAGAAGATTAACAAGATTTTCTTTTTTCATTAGAGGAAGACTACGAAAAGAAGGTACACTAGCGACGGATAGTATCGAACCACTGTCCGGATGAATTATCAAAAATTAGCCTTGAGTCTGAAAGGTGATCGACTGCTAATTTCCAACTCGATATTCGGAAAACCGGCCGAACTCGGGATTACGGTTTTCTGCAGTTTTCCTCTCTCCTGGCCAAACGTCGAGTCAAATCCGAGTGCTTCTAATGAACTCGGCTGCAGCCACGGTTTATCACTGGTTACAATTAAATTTATACTCATGCTAAAGGAATTAAATGATACTTTAGCAGTGAGGATGACTCGTGGGATCAAGAAAATGATCTACGTCCGGTATTATACAATTAAAGAAAATATAATAGTTCTAGCAGGGATACACGTTTGAGTAAAAAAGAAAGAGGAAGATGGTAGATCTGAGTCTGCAATTCGAGCAATTATTATCTACCTTCTCTTGCGCTCTACAATTATTAGATCTCTACGCGTGCATCAACCTCAAGATGCATTGAGAGTGGCTCCTCTCGTCTGCCTCGTTGATGCCACGCAATCGATTGGACTGTTTTTTCCACTTTTTTACATAAAATGTGCACAGGACTAAAATAAGTGGAACGAGTACGGAGAACAAGTGTAAGAGCAACTTGTTCTCTTCCTCTTTCTTCCTTATTTCTTTTTCTTTCTCTCTCTTCTTAAAAATGGTCTACCTACCTCGTGACACGCGATTCACTTTAATCCCTTCGCTCGATAAGACCGAGAAAGTCGGTCGACCTCTGATCCCTCGGACGTATCATAAGCTTTTATTTTATAAGGTAATCAATGCAGCTAAGGAAAATTAATAAATCTGATGAATGAAGCTAATTTGATCTGGTGTGTGATATCGTTATAAAACGTTATTACCTTCATATAATGTATCTTACAAAATATAAATTACTATTATTATGTGTCAGATATATGTTACAGGGTGGTCTCAGGTCAGGAAAAACCTGGAAATCAGGGGAAAGTCAGGGTGTTGAAATAAATGGCAAAAGTCAGGGAATTTCTGTAAAAAGCACTTCAGGTAACTGT
This sequence comes from Andricus curvator, assembly GCA_932195095.1. Lineage (NCBI taxonomy): Eukaryota > Metazoa > Arthropoda > Insecta > Hymenoptera > Cynipidae > Andricus > Andricus curvator. Next base: position 401,816 of record CAKNYM010052960.1, on the reverse strand, counting down.
CAAGAATAATCAGAGATGCCACACAGTCAATGATTAGTCACTTTTTTTTCTTCAATCACGTTTTAGTCACTTTTTTAAGATGAAGTCACTATAGTCACTTTTTCAAATAAAAAGATCAGTTTAGTTAATTTCCTGTCAATACATTAATCCGCGGTTTAAACACTAATGAATTTACATAGTTCTATACCTATTTCTAAATTTTCTTCAATCCTTTTGAAATCTATGAGGGTATTTTGAAAGATTCCAAGAAATCTTTGATAATTTTCGATAATCTGAAGGGATTCCGAAGGATTTTAAAGATATTAGGGTATTTTTTATTTCCAAGGATTTTTTAAGAGCTTTAGAATGTTTTGAAGGGTTTTGACCAGTTTCAAAGGATTAGAAATGTTTTGAGGTATTTTGTGAGTTTTTAAGAAATTTTTAATAGATTTCAATAATTTGAAGGTATTCCAAAGGATTTGAAAGATTTTATGCTATTTTTAAAATATCGAAGGAACTTAAAGAGCTTTACAAACTTTTGAGGGGTTTCAAAAGATTTTAAAGGATTATTAATATTTTAGGGTATTAAAGATGCTTTCAAGGCATTTTCAAGAGGTTTCAAAATTTTTAAGGAATTTTTAAGGATTTGAATGATTTTTAGGGTTTTATCAAAAATTTCATCGAAGTTTAAAAAATTTATAAAGTTTTAGGATATTTAAAAAGATTATAAAACATTTTCTGAGATTTCCGAGGATTTGATAATGATTTAAGGGATTTTAAGAGATCTATAAACCATGATTGAATTCAGGTCTATACCTAATTCTGAATTTTATTGAATTCTTTTGAAACATTTTAGTGTATTTTGAACGACGGATTTTCAAGATTTTAAGCTAATCTTAATAATTCTTCGGAAATTTTAAGAGCTTCATAAATCTTCAAGGGATTTCAAAAGCTTTCCAAGAATTTGAAATATCTTAGGGTATTGTAAAAGATGTTAATAATTTGAAGGGATTCGAATGGATTCTGAAATTTCAGGTTATTGTTCAAAATTCCAAAGAATGTTCAAGAACTTTAAAAAGTTTCAAAAGATTCGAAATGGTTTGAAATATTTTAGAGTATTTTGAAAGCTTTTAAATAATTTTCAAAAGATTTCAATAATTTGAATGGATTTCAACGGATTTTTTGGTATTTTTTTGAACATTCAAGGAATTTTCAAGAGATTTCAAAGGTTTTAAGGCATTTTCAAGAGATTTGAAAATTTTTTAAAGGATTTCCAAGTGTTTTGATTATTTTTGGGGACTTGACAAGATTTGCATGCATTTTTGAAGAATTTTATATAATTTCATTGATTTTATGGGATTTTAAAAGCACTCAAGTTGTTTCAATAAATTTTCCAAGATTTCAGGAAATATCATCAAATTTCATAGGCTTTCACGGAATTTCAGAATATTTTCAAAGATTTAAAGAGATTTTCAATTATGTTTGGTAAGTCCTTTGAGTTCATTTGGAATTCACCCTGAATTCTTATTAATTTGTCCTCAATTCTTTTTGAAAAATTTCAAATCTTTGGAATTCTCTTAATTTTTTAATTCAATGGATTTTTTTCAATTTTTTTCTATTTCATATTGAAGTCTTTCAAGATTTCAAGATTTGCATCCTTAGGTATCTCATCAAATTCTTTTGAATGTCCTTGAAATTTTCTAGACTTATTTCAAACTTACTGAATTTAATCAATTTTTAAATATTTTTGAATTCCTTTCAATTGCCTTGTTTTTTTATAACCTCAAAAGTCACACCAATTTTAATGAAATAATTGGAATTTTTTGGATTTTTAATTCTTTCTAATTCATTTAAATTCTTTTGAATTTAACTTGAATTATTTCGAACTCTATCCAATTCTTTTGGTCACTTTTTTGGTTGAAATAGGTCACTTTTGTACTTTTCCAAACAAAAATCTAGACTGTGGCAGCCCTGAAAATAACAAATGAAAAATTTATAAATTTATACCTAAAATGATTTTATTTTCTTTATAAAAGATTCTACATATATTAAAAATGTTACAAGATTAGAATTTTCGCCAGGAAAAATGAAAAATTAGCCAGAGAAAAGTCACCTACTTGGAAAATAAAGTTTTGTAGCCACCCTGATGTTAGTCTCATTTTGCTCATAAATTTATATTAGACCATGTCTAGGTTCACCGAAATTCGGTGAGCGTAGAGCAAATATTTTCGGTGAGCCCAGGGGATCTGGAAAAGGGTGATTAGGTTCACCGAAATTCGTTGAGCGTAGCACAAATATTTTCGGTGAGCATACACTTCGTTTAAATTAACAATTAATTTCATCATGGATATAATTTTGATAGTTCAATCAGACAAATTATCTTTGAAGCCATCATTAGCTGTGTAAAAACATGATAATTAAGTGAAATTTGCATTTTAATTATTGAGCCTCTATTTTATAAACCAATGAATCCAAGGAATAAAAATATTCATAATTTGTCCTTTTTCATAAAAAAATTATACAGACTAAGAATGTCTAAAGAAAATTTGTGTCTCTATTTTCTCCTCGCATTTCTAAACCAAAACTTAATCACCAGTTATTCGCCAGTTATATACCACTCATCGTTTAGCTCCTCCTATTAGACAAATCAATTAGCTCATCCCTCTTCACTCATCTATCTTTCCGCACATTCTCACCATCATCATTTCCGAAAAACCAACTTTCGAAGAAATCCAATTAGCCTTCATCACCTAACTTTATCATTCTTTTTATTTCGTCCAGAAAGCATAGTTAATTCTTCCCACTTTAAAGCGTGCCGCTTGTCCCCTCGAGATACGTTTAAAACTCAGAGGCAAATTCCGCCAATTATCTCTCAACCGAGAATTTTGAATTTGACCTCGGCAGATCTTCCCGGAGGAATTTTTGAATTTGACCTTGACTCCAGGGGAGATTTCGATAAACGATACTCTGAGGAGGATCATTTTCGTGGATTGAAATTTATATAATCGTTGCTGAAATCCTATTATTTCGCTAACTATAATATGCGTCTTCGTCGCCCTTTGTGTTCAGAATTCTCCTTTGTCTTAAGTTAACCAGGATCTCAATGAATGGGAGAATGTCTCGGAAATCAAATCTCTTCCTTGTACAAATATTGAGACTCAATATCCACGTGCGCTTCTTGGCATACCTAAATCATAAATTATATCTCTGATGAAATATCAACTACGCCCAACGCCCCATAATTATTCTAATAATTTCATATATACATATATATGGCCTATAAAACCATATACCTAGTTTATAATACATATAAATGATGCAATTATGGGAGTGACAGGATGATTAAATATTCATTTCTAGAAGTTTCGCTTCTTAATGTGATTCCCTTAACTGAGATTCAGTGGAATTTCACTGAAAAACAGTGACGTACTTCTGACTGTTTGAATCAGTGAAATTTCACTGACTGTCAGTTTTTATTCACTTTTTCAAAACATATTTTATTGCTTTTTCCGCAGAAATGTTATTGCAGTTTCAGTGACGCTTACTGCAACTTCAGTAACTTTTTTCTACTGAGGAATCAGTGAAAAACTATTTGAATTTCACTGAATAATCACTGACTCTCCATGAATTTTTACTGATCCTGATTGCTGGATGCATATCACTGGTTCTTAGTGAAATTACACTTTCGTAACTTTTGGTGAATACATTTTTTTCATGCATTTATTTGGAATAATCCGAAGGTAACAACTTTCAACCAAGTAGTAGAATTTTCAACTAAAAAAGATGAATTCTCAACAAAAAAGTTAATTTTTAATCAAATATTTGAATTTTCTACCAAATTGTTAAACCTTAAAGCCAAAAACACGAAAATTTCTACAATTTAGTTTGATTTTCCACCCAAAAATGTAAATTTGCAACAAAAGACTTAAGTTTCCAAGCGAAAAAATACGAATTATTAACACTATGATTAACTTTTCAAGCCTAAAAGAAGAATTTTCTACAACGAAGTTAAATTTTCAACTAAAGAGATGAATTTTAAAATGTAATGATGAATCTTCAATGAAAAAAGTTGATTTTGAACAAAGTAGTTCAACTTTAACAAGTATTTGAATTCTTACGCAAAACAGATGTATTTTCAACAAAAAATCTAATTATTGAAATTATCCAAGAGAATATTTTCATTTGAATTCAAAAATGGTTAAATTTAACCAAAAAACACGAATTTTCAACAAAATCGTATAATTTCGTAACCAAAACGCATTAATTTTCAACGAAAAAAGATTTTCCAGTCAATAAAGAAAACGAATTTCATAAAAAAATGTTGAGTTTTTAACCAAATAATTAAATTTTCAACCTGAGAGATGAATTTTTAACCATGAAGATTAATTTTTTACGAAAAGGATACATTTTTAACAAAATTCGAAAATTTTCACCAGATAGTTGAATGATCAACCACGGAGAACTTTTGTAACCAAAAAGACGAATTTTCAACAAAACACATAACATTTATAACCAAATAGTTGAATTTTCAACCCAGAAGATAAATTCTCTACCAAAAAGGTTGAACTTTCATAAATTACATTCATTTTCGACGAAATAGTTTTATTTTCAAAATAAAAATATCAATTTTTATCCCAAAATGGAACATTCAGAATATTTATTTTGAAAAATTAATTTGCAATAAAAAATTAATTTTCTACACAAGAGTTGAGCTTTCTACCAAATTTTTGTATTTTCAAGAAAAAAAAGTCAAATATTGAATAAGTTTTAAAGGAATTCTCAATAATAAAGTTAATTTTCAAGGAAAAAGTTGAACTTTAAGCAAGTAGTTTAAGTTCCAGTTAAAAAAATATATTTTTAACCAAATTGAGGAATTTTCAACTAGAGTTATGAATCTTCAACCAGGAAGGTTAAAATTCTAGTTAAAAAGATATTTTTCACAAAAAATTTTAAATTAACCAGAAAATACGAGTTTTCAATGAAATACTTGAATTCTTGGCCAAAAAAGAATAATTTTCAACCAAGCATTTAAATTGTTAACCAAAATAAATAATTTTATACAAAAAGGAGAAGTTTCAACTAACTACATGAATTTTCAACCAAATAGTTGAATTTTCAACTTAAACAGATACAATTTGTACCCAAAGTAGAATTGTTAAATTTTCAGTTAAAAAAGTGACTTAAAAAAACTGTTTACCAAAATTATAAAACTTCAAATAAAAAATGAATTTTTAACAAAGTGGTTCGTTTTTCGACCAAATAGTTGAATTTTTCACCAAATTTATAAAATTTCCAGTCGAACATACAAATTTTTTACAAAACAGTCCGATTTTTAATGAAAAAATGTAAAATTTCAACAAAAAGTTTATTTTTCAACCAAAAAAAGAATTATGTTTAATTAGACAATCGCATTTTTAACCAAGAAAGATGAAATTTCTAGAAAAAGAGATGAATTTTCAAACCAAACAGTTGAATTTTAAACACCAAAAGAATTACTTTTTAACAAAATTGTTGAATTTCAGAAACAATAATTAAATTAACTTTCAACGAAAAACAGTTGGATTTTCTTTTTGGGTTCTATTACTTCAGTTCGCATATCAGTGGAAAAATGAGAAAAAGTAAAAAGACTGTGAAGCATGAGATGAATAAATGAGAATGTTGATCATTTTCATACTAAAGAATAATAGTTTAAATAAACTTTGGAGTTTAGTTTTAATACTTTTAAAATATTCGCTTAGAAAACTGGAATTTTTGCTTAGAAAATAAAGTTCATTTTCAATTGCACACTTATAAATTTGTACGACACAAAATGTCTCGAACCTAACAACATTTTAAGCCCTGAAGAAATAATAAAATCGTACGTTTTTAAATCTAAAACTTATTGTTGTTAAAATATTTTATTTTTCAAAACTAATTTTATTAAGGTCACGTAATTTGTGGATGACCTCTCATTGGTTTATTCATTTATTATTATTTCATGAATTTATGATTACTAAGTTTAATAATAAAATATAAATAATAATAATACCACTAGGTAATACTAATATTATTTGATAATCTACAAGTAATACTTTTGCAATTATCAATGAAATAACATAATTTTTTTTTCAGTACATTATCACAATTTTGCATTTTCAAAACGCAGAAGGAAGGAGATTTTAATTATCTGTGTTCTGGCGAGAAGTACTTATATAATGAGCAATATCAGTTCGCTCTGAAAAGAAAAAAAAGGAAGAGAGGAAGCGTAGTGTCTTTCCTTTGCGATGGTCTTATCGAAAAGATATTTTATTTTATTTTTCTTATCGAAATGGCACTCTCTTCGCGGTTGTCACAAGAATGTAGCTTCCTTTGCGAAACGGATGCTGCCCTTTCTCTTTTTCTGAAACGGTATTTTAGAAGCGTAGAGCTTAATGGTTCGTTTCTTTCGTTTATTGCGCCCTCAAGTGGGCTTGAAAGCACCCCTTCTGCACTCTTTGTTCTCCTGTTCCATTGAAAAATTTTAAGGACAATCGGTTTCCGATCTCGAATCTATTCTCCAGGCTAGATCGTTTTTATTGATTGTAAGGACCCATCACAGCACAGTAAAAACAAATGTTTTAAAAACAGTTTACAAATTTTTACAAAACTATAACAAAATTGTAACAAATTTGGTTTGACATATTTTTTAGAAAATTTTTTCTTGATTCAAACAAAATGGTAAATTGTAACTTAATCTTTTGGCCGAAGCTTTCTAAATTCATACTTCACACTCTTTCCCCTATTCCCCTCTTTTTTCCCTTTTATCGTTTCTACGCTTAGATGCGAACTTAATTAATAGAACCCAATAAGAACATCCATCTATTTTTGGTTGAATTTCCAATTGGAAGACATAATATTACGCAACATTCGCGCGTGAGTACCCGCGCACTGTTTCCTTTATCGCTATGGTGCTGTTTATCACGCATGACTGAGCACCGCCTCTCTTTCGGTCCCGCGGTCCCCACCGAGGTCCACGCATCCCCAAAATGCCGAGGAGTTAAATTATAGAAGTGTTGCATTTCTATTATTTTGGTTTTTTTCCCCTGGATCGAGAGTGCTTAAAAGCTTCGATTTCATAGAAATAAGACAAATATTATATCCCTTTAGAAATTCATTTTCCAGAATGTATCAACCGGTTTTACAAATAAGAGCGAAAGGGAAATTACAGAATTTTCCCCATATTGGACCCTTAGGTACAAGCGCATTCAAGGCGACGCTGTCGGGTTTATAGCTATGACATCTCCTCAAAAATTTTAAAGTTTCGTATTACAGTATTACAGAATCTGGTAAACTGGAAAAAACGTGTTAGTCTCTTGGCGGTCTCAGACCTGAAGGGTCATTCTCGAACCCAATAATGAAAATTTCTCCTAATTCTTAAAATATTTTAAATTTTGTTTTCATGAAAATTATTTAAAGGGGGAAAAAAAAAATGTGTCTTAAGTTGTGTCAATGTTTCAAAAGTTATATTATGTGATTACTTAGTGTCGTCTGAACCAAGCCTCCATCTACGCAGATGTAACCATAATAATACATAGGAATGGAAGTATTGCAGGAAAGGAAGATGGAAGGAAAATTACGAAGGATAAGTTTTTAAAAATTATTTAGTTGATTCATAAATATTGATACAAATTCGTTATCAATTTAATGATTTTTGATTTTCTGACTCAGTTTTGGCCCCTATCCGTGGCCGGAATATTATTATTAAAAATTAATTTAAAAACAAAATTTGTTTGCGGTTTGAAGAATAAAATTAAATAAGTTTCAACCCCTATCCGCGGTTGAAATTGCATTATGTTTAAACTGCAAAATTTACAAACATAGCAATTTTTGAAAAAAATTACACATTATAATTAATTTAGGTCATTTAAACCGTTAAATGCATAAATTATAAAATGTATTGTCTAAGGCAGGACTGATTCATATAGCCTTACTGATGAGTCCGATGAGTCAGTCCAGGACGAAACAAAAATAATCCAAAATTTAATTTAATTTGAAAAGAAAAATTATATAATTCTTAAAAATTGATTGCAGAACAAAAATAAATACTAACGACCCTAATGCCAATTGAAAAAATCTTCTTTACAGTATAGGAATAGCGTAAACGGAGGGTAAAAATTCAACTTCTTGGTAGAAAGTTTAAGCATTTCGTTAAAAAATCATTTCATTGGTATATGATTGAACTATTTTGTTGAAAATTCGTTTTTTTTTTGGTTTGATTGATATTTTTTTAGCGGAAAATTTAACTATTCCATTTATTATTGAAAGTGATCGTTTTTATTTTTAAATTAATCTATTCGGTTGATAATTGATCTTTTTTTGTTAAAGAATTTAACTATTTGGTCGAAAATACATCTTTGTAGGTTGATAATTCAACTATTTGGTTAAAAATTCAACTATTTTGTAGAAAATTTAATTATTCTATTAAAAATACAACCGCTTGGTTGAACTACTGTGTAAAAAATTTATTTAATTGGTTCAAGATTTAATTATTTGTTTTAAAATTACTTTTTTTGTTGTTAAAAGTTAAACAAATTTGTTGAACATTTAATTTATTTGTTGAAATTCAACTATTTGGTTGAAAACTGATATTTTTTTTTGGTTTAAAATATAATTTTTTGGGCAACAATTCATCTTTTAAGGTTAAAAATTGAACTATTTTGTTGCAAATTCAAGGATTTTATTGAAAATTCAACTACTTGGTTGAAACTTGAATTGCTTTGTTAAAAATTAGTCTTATTGGTTGAAGATTTAACTATTTTGTTAAATTTTTTTTTTGGGCTTAAAAATAATTTTTTTGAACTGAAAATGTAATTATTCCATTTTTAGGTGAAAATTGATTGTTTTTAGTAGAAAATATTTCATCGAGAATTCATATTTTCAGTTTAAAATCCATCTCCGTGGTGGAAAGTTCAACAACTGTGTTTAAAATTCATTTTATTGCTTAAAGATTTAAATATTTCGTGGAAAATTAATTTTTGGTTAAAAATGGATTCTTTCAGTGGAAAATTCAACTACTTGGATAAAAATTCATGTATCTCATTGAAAATTTGCTTTTTTTGGTAGAAAATTAAAATTCTTGATTAAAGCTTAATAACTGGAATAAAAATTTAACTAATTTATTAGAAAAAAATGGTTTTTTAAATAATTTTTTTAAAAATTCCTTTTTTTGTCGTTGTAAATAAAATGTTTAAACTGCAACTTAACTTTTTTAATTTTGGTTGAATATCGACTGTTCGTAGTTGAAAATTCAACTATTTGGCTGAAAATGAACTTTTTGGTTGAAACTTTATATTTTTGGGTTACAAAATTTAACTGTTTTGTAAAAAATTCACCATCTTAGCATGAAAATTCCTCTTTTTTGTTTAAAATTTGAGTACCTTGTTGAAAATTTTTTTCAAATGAATATTTAGCTATTTCATTTTTAGTGAAAACCTTATTTTTCATTTGAAAATTTAACTATTCAGTTAAAAATAAAAGTATTTTATAGCAAAAAGTTTTTGGTGCCCAAGGTCCATGAAAAGGTAGGATTGGGTTTAAAATTGATAAGGCAAAACTTTTGTTTACATAAACTAGAGGTTAAAACTGAAGGAAGAAATTAATTCCACCAGTTTTTTGACAATTCGTTTCTTTTTGCTTGAAAAATCAACCATTTGATTTAAAATTCAACTATTGTTTTAAAAATCCAATTATTTTGCTAAAAAATCAACTATTTTGTTGAAAATTCGTTTTATTGGCTAGAAAATTTGTCTTTTTGGACTTAAAATGCATATTTTTTGGTAAAAAAGCTTTCGGTTGACAATTCAAATGTCTTATAAATAATGCTTCTTTTTGTCTTGAACATTAAACTATTTGATTGAAAATGCAACTGTTTTTGGATGATGTTCAATCCTTTTCGGTTGGAAATTTAAATATTTGATTGAAATTTGAACTATTTTATCAGAAATTTGTCTCTTTTGATTGAAGGTTGAACTATTTGGTTGTAAATGCAAATTTTTGGTCTGAAATCGATTTTCTTTTGGTTGAAAATTAATCTATTTGGCTAAGAAATCATCTTTCTTTTTTTGGTCGAAAATTTTAGAAATTTAAAGCGCTTCTTATTGAATTTAATTTCAATGTGATATCTATTTTGGGCTGCCAAGTCAGTTAATGTGAATGAAATATAATCCTTCAGAATATGAGAAGTTTAAAATCAGTTTCTGTCAAGCGAAGGGAAACTCGTGGAGAAAAAAACTTGATTGAACGTGACAATTAAAGGAGAGTCTTGATTTTCTTACGACCTCATTTTCCGAAGCATATCGTTTCTCGTTATAACAAAAGGCGTCGTCGCCGACGTTTTATGACACTGGGGAATAATTACGGCCTGCCCAGAAGGCAAACCAAATAAGCTTCCTCTACACCTCTGACGCGATTAATCTTAATTTTCTTTAAGCCACAATCTTTAATTAAATCACCATTGATCCAGGGATCCTTCCGCTTTGGTTCGATTCGATGAGGGCGAAATCAATTTCGTAGGGTCGAACCTAATTATCAATTTACGATATCGTAAATATAGTAAATAGTAGCCCGGTTTCAAAGAACGGTCGACGAGAAAAAAAAAGATTGGCTGTTGGGACAAAAAGAAGGAGGTGCCGCACGTTCAAGGAGAATACGAAAAGCGAAAAGTGCATTCATCGACGATCGGCTAACCACGAGATACGTTTCGATCGATCAGTGAGGAACACAGAATCGACCTCGACGCCAATTTCGACCATCGGAAACCGAAATTACCAGAGGGGCCAAATTAGCTGCAATCGACGCTCATATTTTCCTTCTCGTCGAACTCGTTAGTCAACTACGTGGCTTCTTATGAAGTCGATTTCTCATATCGAAAAGTAACACCTTTTTGATATCTGAAAAGACTTGAAGAAATGAGTTGAAATTATTTATGCATAATTTGGCTCTTCGACCTTCGACCTTCGACCTTCGACCTTCGACCTTTGACCTCGAAATAAATTATCACCTCTAACTTTTTCCGTAGCTCACGTTTGAGGAATTCTTTTGAAATTCAGGGATTTAGAGAAACGCTGTTAGACAATACATTAATTTAGGGTAGCCGCAGGTCAGGGAAAACCTGAAAATCAGGAAAAAGTCAGGAAATCCTTTTGGTCAGGGAAAGTCAAGGAAAAGTCAGGGATTTTGAAAAAAATGGAAAAAGTCACTTTTTTAAACACTTCTTTCTCAAATAAATTTTTAGTGACTTTTTTAAGAGGTCAATGTAGTCACTTTTTTAAATAAGAACATTAGTTATGTCACTTTTCTTTCAAAAAAATTAACCCATGAGTTAACCACTGTTGATTCAAGTCTGTACCTATTTTTGAATTTTCTTGAATTATTTTGAAATATTTTACGGTTATTCTTACAATTTTCATGGGGTTTCACCAAATTTCGGAAAATATGGAATGATTATATAGGATCGAAAATACTCTAGGAACCCTAGAAAGTCACACTGGGTTAGTAAGACCCTGAATTTTGTTTTCTTTTGAAACTGTCTCATCCTACATTTCTAGCTAATTGTAAGAGAATTAAAAAAATAATAATTCAAAATGGTTTTAATGCAAATTTTTGTTGTTGAAAAACTTGCCTTTTTCAAAATTGTTTGAAAACGTAATTCCACTTTAATTGTTATTTTATCTTATTGATAATACAGTCTCTAATATTTAAACTTCAGTCATAATACAGTCTCTTTCGAAAAAAGAGGTGTGACTGTCTAGGGTTAAAAATATTTCAAGGGATTTTCAATTTTTTCAATAATTTGAAGAGATTTACAGGAACATTGGAGATTTTAGTGCGATTTTAAAAATTCCAAGCAGTTTTCAAAAGCTTAAAAAAATTAAATTAATTAAATTATACAATTTATTTTAGTAATTTTATGGGATTTCAATGGAATTGTAATATTTTAGGGTATTTCAAAAGATTTTAGCATTTTCTAAACGATTCGACGGAATCTTTCATTGATTCAAATAATTTGAAGGGATTTTAAAGAATTTTGAAGATTTCAGGGTGTTTTTAGTAATTCCGAGGCATTTACAAGCTTAAACAAATTTGAAGGGGTTTCAAAGCATTTTACAGGATTTGAAATATTTTAGGGTATTTTTATTTCAATAATTGGAAGTGATTTCAAAGGATTAGAAATATTTTAGGGTATTTTTAAAAGATTACAAGGAATTTTTAAGAGCTTTGATAAACATCAAGAAGTTTTGGAAGACTTTACAAGATTTAACATGTTTTAGGGAATTTTTAATATATTTTAATTATTGTGAAATGATTTTAAAGGATTTGAAATATTTCAAATATTTTAATATTTTCAAAGTTTAAAAAAAATTCCAAATAATTTCAGTAATTTAATAGGATTTGAAATATTTCAGGGAATTTTAAAAGATTCAAGTAGGGTTTCAAAGATTTTCATATATTGTTTTGCAATTTATTTGAATCAATTTGGAATTCACCCTGAATTCTTTTCAATTTATTCTTCATTATTTTGAATTCTTTGGAATTCTATGGATTTTTCTTAATTTACTCGATTCTACTACTCGATTTTTATGACTTTTTTTCTAAACTTATTTCAAACCTACTAAATTCAATTACTTTTTTCATATTTTTGATTTTTTTTTCAATTCACCATTCATTTATATGAATGTCATTAAATTTTGTTTATTTCCCTTGAATACCTTCAAATTCACTTCAATTTTACTGAAATCAATGGATTTTTTTGTTGAATTTTTTCCAATTCATTTGAATTCTATCGAAGTTAACTTGAATTGTTTTGAAGTCTAATGAATTTATTCTAAATTAGTTAAAATTCATCTGGAATCTTTATGAATTTCATCGAATTATTAAAAAAATTTTAAAATTCAAAAGAGACTTTTGGTGACTTTTTCGGTTTAAGTAGGTCACTTTTTTGCTTTTTTAATATAAATTCGTCTGTGGCAACCCTGAGAAAATAAATAAAAAATTTATCGATTTAAATTCAACATTATTTTATTACATTTATAAAAGATTCTGTTCTACTATCTGTCCAAAAAATATAGAGACCTCAATTTTTGTACAGAATAAATTGACAATTTTAGCAGAAAAAAACTCTAAAAATATGTGACAAATCACAAGTTGCGGAAAAAGATTTTCCTTCTGTACTGATACAGAGTTTTTGAATTTTCAGCTGCTAATATTTCCTGATGAGTTAAAGGTTAAGAAGTAACTTTATTTCACGATAGTTTCAGAATACCCAACTTTGAATGACTGTTAGTCCCTAAAAATAAATGGCAAAAATCTGCAAAAAAATATATTAAATTCTTTGATTTTTCCTGTGCACAATTGTAAATTTTAGAGTCAGAAATAATGATTTGTTATTAATTTATTACCAAAAACGTAGCAAGGTGTCATCTCTGAAACTGAACAACGTATGGTGGTACTTATTGAAGCAAATTGCACATTTTTGGCTTCTGAAAATGGTTTATGTAGTGTCAACAAGCAAAAATTTGCGCTTAAATTTTTGAAATACGCTACTGCTACTGCTACAACTACGACTACGTATCTCGGAAAGCACTTTGTATTTTCCGAAAATAAAAACATTTTTTTTTAATTTAAGCGTAATTTTTGGCTTATTGACACTGCATAAACCATTTTCAGAAGCCAAAAATGTGCAATTTGCTTCAAGAATTACATACCACCGTACATTGTTTAGTTTCAAAAATGACACCCCACTGCTCTTTTGTTATTAACTTAATAACAAATGATTATTTTTGATTTTACAATTTTATATTCTGGGTAGCAAACATCAAAGAAATTCATATATTTTTGTCAGTTTTTTTTAAATTTATTTTCAGGGGCTAACCACAGCCATTCAAAGTTGTGTATTCTGAAACGATCGTAAGATGCTCCTGAGATTTTCACTATAATCTGTGAAATAATTAAGTTCCCCATATTTATTGGACAGATAATAAAGATGTTACAGAATGGCCGCGAAAAATAAAAAATAATCAAGCGAAAAATCAGAGTATTTTGAAAATGAAGCTTTGCAGCCACCCTGTAGTTCTAGATGTTGAATTTTCTATTTCTGTCTTTGCGCGAGCTTGATCTAACATTTCTGCCTGGGTTACAGTTTGGCTCCTCAAATTTCAAGATCCTCGAAACCTCGACAGTGAAAGGACTGCATGAAAGGAAAGTCGCCCAATATGTCATTGATGTTCTATCGTCTATGTTCGTAGATAGATGCCTGCCAAATGCCTATTGTATTTGCAGCCTCAGCTTAATTCAGATCCAGAGGGGATTCGATAATCCTGCATTATATTCGCGTCGGAGTTGCAGAAACTGATCAAAAAGTCCGTCCCGAATCAAAGTGAATACAAATTGAGTAGGTCAAGTGCACTGCGGAACGAGAAAATTACTCCTAGTGTCTTGCTGAATTCAGACGGTATGACTGTTAGTAATTTGTCGTTCGAGTACCCATTCGCATTCGTATTTGGTTTGCTTGGCTAAATCGAAAAACTTTCCTACTTTACTACTCGGCGTACAAGCTGACTGAAACGAGTCAAAAATAAAATAATATTCAGAGACTATTCAAATCAGAGAGTGGCGGAAAAGAGGAATGAAAAAATCTGGGATGCTGTACGGATGGAAAAGCGATTCTGCTAACTTGTTACCTCTGTAAAAGAAATAGGCCAGAAAACTCGACTCTTTTCAGAGTTGTAAATAAAACATTCGCAATTTAATTTATATTGCTTTTTGCAGAATTAGCATGACGTATTATTGGCTTTTTTATTGTTGTTGTTGTTATAGCACAATTTTTTCTTTTAATGGGATTAGGTACTTTTCATATTTGTTTTCCTGATTTGAAATTAATAAATATGGGTCCTTCTTATTATATAAAATTGATCAAATTGATTATTCAATTACAGTTCCAATATTAGAGGGTGAACTGTTCTGACAGGTCTGGGAAACTGAAATATTTTCATAAATTTCTAACGTAAAGTGAAATTGCAAGCTGTAGAATATTCATAGTATTTTGTTGAGATTCCAATTATGATGACGATCCTCAATGTCCAAAGCTTTCAAATTTGATTACCACCAGATCAGAAAGATTCAACTTTTAATCCTTTCAAAACATATAGAATTTCCATTTTCAGAATTTTAAAACGTTCAAAACTGGTTTCTTGTCTTCCTGAAACCTTCAATATTTAGGATACTTTCAATTTAAAAGCTCTTATTTTGAAGGTTTTCATTTTGGATTAATGGTAATAAAAAAATGTTTGTTAAAAGTATGTTAATTTGGAAGGAAAATTAAAAAACTTGCAAGTACGATAATGTGTTCATTGGATAAATTAAAATTTTATGACAAAACCTTTCAATTTTAAATTGCACAAGAAGAGGTAATTTGTACACTCTAAATTTAAATTATCAAAACTGAGTGATTCTACATAAGTCAATTTTGACTGATTCAAATAATGTGGATTCGGCGACTCACAAGTCAGTCAAAAGCAACTTTTTGAATTAGTCAATTTGACCTCTTCATGAAATCAGTCATTTAAAATGTTTCAGTCTATTAAAGTTGCAACTGAAACAGGGCCATTTCCAACAAAAAATGAAATAGTAAAATTCTGAATGAACAAAATTATTTTTAACCCGAAAAACCATTTTTTAACCGAATAGTCAAATTTTTAACAAAAGAGATTCATTTTCAGCTAAAATGATGAATCTTCAATAAAAAAAACACAATCTTTAACCAAGAAGATTAATTTTATAAAAAAAATTAAAAAATCAAAAACTTGTTTGAAAATAAATTCCTAAGAAAGCAGTTCATCTTTCAACCAAGAAGTTGCATTTCTTAACAAAAATGAATTCTGCTTCAAGAAGATTAATTTTCTACCAAAAAAGACGAATTTTCAACCAAATATATAAGTTTTTAACTGCATAGTTGAATTTCAAAATAAAAAAGATCAATTTTTAACCAAAAATAGAGTACTTAAATTTTCAGTTAAAAAAATTAATTTTTATTAAAAAAGAACTAATTTTCAACTAAAATTATGAATTTTTAACAACAAAAAAAAAAGAATTTTCAAGAAACCAGTTTAAGTTTCAACCAAGTAGTAAAATTTTAAATAAAAAATAATGAATTTCCAAAAAAAGCTGATATTTCAACCAAAATAGATTTCAGTTTCAATTAAAAAACTGTTGATATTTCAACCAAGATTTTTTTTCTACCAAAAATTATGAATTTTCAACAAAATACATGAAATTTTAACCAATTGGTTGCATTTTTGAATAAAAAAAAAGAGTTTTCAATCAAAAATGGAATAGTTGCATTTTCAGTTAAAAAAATCAATGTTTAACCAATGAAACGACAAATTTGTAACAAAATAGTTGAAGCTACTATAGAGGTGAGTTTTCAACTGAAGTGAAGAATCTTAAAAAAAATTCCCAACGTAAAATGTGATAGTTGATATTTCAAACAAACAAGATTTTTATTTCCAATAAAAATCTGTTGATATTTCAACTAAAAAATATTTTAATTTTGTATCAAAAGCAGCTGAGATCAACGAGAAAGATTGATTTTGAAACATGAAGATTTATTTCGTACTAACGAGTAACGATCTAATCAGTAACGTCCGCTGAAAAAATTATAAATTTAGGATGATCTAAACTATAAACAGTAAAGTTTACAAATCAAATAAGTCATTTGGATTTATCTAATCCGTAACTTGCAATGAGTTAAGCAGTCTATTAGGTTCATTTTAATCATTTATTCAAATATAGGAATTGATTAAAGAATTTTAATTCAGAAATAATTTTACTAGTTTATTATAGCAGATAAATCATTCAATATTTTAGAGGAGAGTAATGATAATAAAATATAGGACAAACATTAAAAAAACGGAAAAACAACGAGCATTATTGAAATAGGATTGTGCATTAATCCTGTGAAGGCTCATTTCTTAATCTCACTTCACATTAATTTATGGCCACATTTCAGAGGCAATTTCTGCCTCCGCCCTCTACATCATAAACCTGACTTTTTAATTTAGGACTTAATTTTCGAATCACAATATTACATCATCTCTCTTCTTTTTAATCTCACCGCAGCAAATCGAAACGAGAGTTTTTTTTATCATTCTTATTGGTAGTTAAAAAGTCCACCTTTGTCCTCCCTCAATTTCTTTACCTTGAATCGAGTTCGTAGAGGTTCACCACCTGGTTCCAACTGTTATGAGACCCCTCGAGATCGCACCTTTTTCACCTCATTCCTCTCTGGGACCATTGCCACTCCCTCGAGAATTTCGAAACGGTAGGTTATCTCCTCGCAGATGGCGTTTAGCCCAAGATTGGGCTCTTCTTGTCGCTCCTTAGCACGTCTTTGACGTTCTGTGGTCCCGCTTTTTATTCACTCTGGTCGAAAATCACTGTATCTCCAATGTAGATATTATCTCGTTTTTGTTCACACGTCACCCCTCTGATCCTTTCTGTCGACACGTGCTCACATCCCTCGAGAGGAGTTCATTTCGAACCTAAAAACCTTTGCATAATTTATTCCTTTTCCGGTATCATTTCTAGCTTATACTTACGTCCTTTGATACATCACATTTTCTTTCATATATTCTTTGTTTACACTTTAAACTGGTAGACATTTTCTGAGTTATTGACCATTTGTAATAGACGCCAGCTTAACATTTTGTGGAGCTGCTATACTAACTCGATATTACATAGAACGCCAGAAATTTATGTGTTTCACGTCCAGAAAGAGGTCGCGGGGTTTATCGAACGGAGGGAAGCTTAATGCGAATGACGTAGATAGATTACATACTTTTACGAGACTTTATAGCAAAAATCGCTGGAGAGTTGAACAGCAGCGCTTCGCGATTTCTACGATTTCTCAAATATTGAGTGATATGAAGAAGATATGATTGCTTCCCTGAACGCCACCCAGCGATGTTTCGTTTAACGTTGTGACGGAAGTTAAACTTACGTTTCTAATTCTTCTTCTCGGGCAGTCCACGACTCGTCCTCACACCTGCTTCATGACGAAATCGTACGCACGTTTTGGCCCGTGTGGAGCCTCTCTGATCACGACAGGCAGTCCCCGACCACCAGCGCAATGTTACACCACTAGTCTGTTTCTTACTCGGGAAAACCTATATCCTTGAAGTAATTGATACTGAACTCTGCTTCTTCCAGGCTTGAGACTGAGAGTCTTATGTTAATTTGAAAGGAAATAAAGGGCAAAAACTATTTTTGAAGTGAAAGTAAAAACCAGTGATATGGACAATTTAAACATTTTTTGCGAAAAAACTACTTCGCGTAAAATATCAGAACTTATACTATCACATGGACTTGTCTGTCTGCTGCAAGTGTTTCAAAAGATTGTGAGTTTCTCTGTATATTTTGGGTTAAGGAGTTCAAAGATATTATTCATCTTGCGCAAATAAGGTGTTCTCTTCAAAGCAAGGTTCTGGTTATTTCAAGGCATGAATGACTTCATGGATATAGGTTTTCCCGAGTAAGGAAAAGCCTAGAGGGGTAAGAGTGCGCTGGTGGTGGAGGGCTGCCTGCCGTCACAACGGTGCATGCACAAGGGTCAGACTGTATGCTGTTCAAATGTATAACCTAGTAAGTGCCATTTGCCGTAAAGCCTTTTTTCCAGTATTTATGCACCGGACAGTGACCTCTATCGGAAATGTTACTTACTAGGTTATACTTTTGGACAGCAGACGTACGATCTAGTCCTGAAACAGGTATGAGGACGAGTCGTGGATCGCTCCTTCTTCTCAAAACCTACTAACCTTCCAAAAAAACCCTTCTAGATTATTATGATTTTGTTTTCTATGATTTCTTATGATTTATATATATTTTTGTTACAGGGGTCCCACGAACATTTTCGGCTAGGCCTTTCCGAGGAGGTTGGTTCGTTTGTTTGGTTTGCAAATTAGGATTAGTCTGTAGAATTTTTTCTCTACCTCCTTCTCCTTTTGCTTTCTTCTCACCACTACTTACTCGCTTACTTTCTCATAAACTGACCTAACTCTCGAAACTCTTCCGATACTTCTCGGCTCAATTAACCAAACACAAGTATAATCCTCGTCACTCTTTATCATCACCCGTAATCACTACCCCGCCAATGTAATATGTATACTTATTACATTCGTAAATATTTGTGTTTCACGTAAACAGAAACGAACAAAACCCTGTTTTCTGTATAACCACGTTAATCGTGGGATATAGTCAACCCGCAAACAGTTCGATTATTATCTGCTAGTTTTATTCCTTATCTTGCTAACGGCTTGTCCGTATCTCTGCAGCTTCATAGAAGATTGATGTTTAGATGTGTGACGTTCTTGTGGTACTTTAATAGGTATATGTGCGTATGGAGTATGTGGTTGTGTAGGGGCCGTCCATAAACGTTACCATTTTAATAAGTGGGGGGGGGGGGGGTAGCATAAACTACGGCTGCTAAGAGGGCAGGGGGGGCAGTGAAAGTAACGTTACGAAATTAGATAACGTTTAGAATGGTTTCAGATGTGAAATTTTAACAACGTTTGCGAATTTTGCGAATGATGGCCCTGCAACGGTAAAGTTCAATAACAACTTAATAAGTTTGAAAAGCACTTCAGTATTTCAAACTCAACACTCTTTCCCCTATTCTCTCTTTTCCCCTTTTTGAAGAATTCTACTTTCTACCCATGTCTTCAAGAATCTTCCCATTCATCTCATTTCTTCACTTAAATGCTAACTGAATTACTAGAACCCAATAAGAAAATCCAACACTCAAAAAAATGTCTGGTTAAATCAACCAGAATTCTGGTTAAATATGCCCTTACTATTTTTTCTGGTTAAACTAACCAGAGTTATGGTTGAATTCACCAGAATTTCTGGTTAATTTAAACGGAATTCTGGTTAGTCTAACCAGGAAAAATAGTAAGGGTATATTCAACCAGAATCCTGGTTGATTTAACCAGACATTTTTTTGAGTGAATCATTTGTGGTTGAAAGTTAATTTTCTTTGGTTGAAAAGTCCACTGTTATATTTTTTTTCGAAATTCATCTCGTTTAGATGAAAATTCTATCATTCTTGGTTGAAAATTTGATTGTATTGTTAAAAGTGAAACTATTTTATTAAAAAGTGATATTTTTTGGTCAAAATGTCAGCTACTTGATTGAAAGTTGAACAGATTTCTTAAAAACGCATGTTTTTGTTCAAAGACTCACTTCTGTTTAAAAATTTAACTATTTTGTTAAAGATGCACTTCATTTTTGGTACAAAATTAATTTTTTCAACTGAAAATTTCACTATTCTTTTTTTGGTTGAAAATTATTCTTCTTGGTTGAAACTTCATCTCTTTTGGTTAAAAATTCATTTTTTAAAGATTCGCCTGTTTGCTTGAAAAGTTTTAAGATTAATAACTTTAGTTGAAAATTCAATTGCTTTGTTGTAAAACTTTTTTGTTCAAACTTCAACTGTTTTCTTGAAAATTAACTTTTTTGTTGAAAATTCATATTTTTGGTTGTAAATTCAACGATTTTATAAAAATTTGATTTTCACCCGCAAAGGTGACTTTTCTACCATAAAAGATGAATTTTCAAAGAAACAGTTGAAGTTTTAACCAAAAAATATGACTTTAACAAAATAGTTGAATTTTCTTCAAATTAGTCTTTCATCACAATAGTTGAATTTTTAACCAAATATCTGAATTGTTAACCTAAGCAGATGCATTTTTACCGAGATGATTAATTTTCTAACGAAAGACAAAATCAAAGATTAATGTTCTACAAAAAAGATGAATTTTTAACCCGAGAATACGATTTTGCAACAAAAATTTTTATTTTCTACGATATAGTTCAATTTTTGAATAAATATTTCAATTTTTGACAAAATAGTTCAATTTTCAACTAAAATTATGATTTTTGAAACTTTTCAAGCAAAGAGAATAACCAACAAAATGGGAATTTTTTTAGGGGAACGAAAAAGCTTTCTGTGAAATCTAAATCACTATTTAAAGCTAAAATGGAATAGTGGCATTTTCAATAAAATAATTAAATTGTCAACCAAAAATAGTGAATTTTTAACTAAACACGATAAATGCCGAATCAAAAATATAATAGTTGACTTTTCAACAAACATCAAAATTAACTTTGGAGCACAAATGGTTGGATTTTCTTATTGGTTCCTATTGACACAGTTTGCATTCAAGCGAAAATTTTTTTATTGGGATTCGTAGCCTATTAAGATGTTAATTAAATGGTTTAAGTCTGCCCCTCCTACAATTTCCCTCCCATACTTCCCCTTCTTTCGCCTAATTCTGCTATTCTCTCATAATTCCCCTCCTCTCGCTTCTCTTTTCCTCTCCCTTCCCATACCATCCCAACCTTACTTTCCTCTTCCCTTCCCTTATCACACTTCCACCTTCTTTACTTCTCTTCCCCCACTAACGGTCACTTCTTTACTACCCCTACTTTCCACTACTTCCTCTCCTCACACATACCATACATGCAATTCGATCACTTTGCCTACTCCCTTCTCCTCACTTCCCCTACTCACCCTCCTTTCGCCTACTTCCCCTCCTCTCCCATAATGCTAATCCTTTCACTTTCTATTTTTCCTTTATCTTCCCTTACTAGCCCAAACTTACTCCCCTCTTCACTTCCTCTCACTTACACTACTTATCCCTCCTCTGCATCCCTTCCCCTGCTCACCTTCACTTCACTGCCACCCTCCTTCTCTAACTCCCCCTCCTCACACATAACTTACTTTTTATTTCCCCACTTCCCCTCTTATCACTTCCACAACATACACTCCCCTCACTTACCCTACGCCCTCATCGCTCTTTCCACTACTTCTCCTCTTGGGAAGAAAGTATGACGGACAGACACGCGAATGTTTTCTGCGTTGGACTACGAAACCCTAAAAACGAAAAAAAGCGGAAGTTTTTTGAAAACTGCGAACAAAGGAAGAATTCTTTTGAACGGGTGAAAAGAAGGGTAGAAGGGAAAGAGGGAAACCGTTCTCGGAACCATTCTAAACGTTACCTAAGTTTGTGACGTTACTTTCACAGCCCCACACTGCCCATCTTATCAACTGTAGTTTTAGCCCCCCCCCCCCCCACATATTGGTAACGTATTTTCCCTCATACATACCTTCGCACCCATTTCGTGTACCTTTCAAAGGAAAGACGAACGGTTTGTGGTTTAAGGGTGTCTGCAAGATAGAAATTCTAGCTTATAGAGAAACGCCTGCCATGCCGGAATATTGAGTCACACTTCTATTCGCCTATGTTACCAGACACCCGTAACATGACATTGCCTTAGCGGCATAGTCGACACCTTGAAACGCTTCTTGATCAATTTCATCCAAACGCGGCCAAGATAACAAGGAAAGCACTCCTAACGTTCCGAGGGAATGTTCGTGCGCCACAGCCCTACAAACTGGGAAATGTAAATTTACACCTTAACGTACATCCGTCATAGATATATTACCGGCTTTGAGTTATACTTTCCTCTCAAAGGAGGAATTACAGACAGGGTAATTACTATTCACTGCAGAAGCTAAGAGGTGTAATTATAGACCTTTTAGATGGTTGTTTCAAACTAAACTGGATCGGTTTGAGGAATTTATTTTACACTCTAAACTTCAATTAGTCAAAAGTGACTGATTCAAATGATGCGTTATTTTAAATAATGGCCTACTTTTAACTACACTTTTTGTAGTTAAATTTTGAGAAAAAAAAATTTCAAATAGTAATACGAATTTTTAATAAAATAGTTTAATTTTCAACGAATATTGTTAAAGAAGATATATCAATCCAACAAATATTTTAAGTTAAAACAATTGAATTTAACCAAGGAACACAAATTTTTAAGAAAATATTTTTAATCCTTCTAGATTAATTTTCAACCAAACAGTCGCATTTTTTCCAAAAATGATTGAATTTCTTCAAAAAAAGATGAATTTGTAAACCAAAAAGACGAATTTAAAAAAAATCGTTAAATTTTCAACTAAAATAGATTTCAGTTGAAGCTTTATAGTTGAGTTTTTAACTCAAAAAGACGAATTCTCAATCTAAAAGTTGCATTTTTAACCAAAAAAGATGAATTTTCAACCAGCAAGATTAATTTTCTACTAAAAGAAAAAGAATTTTGTAACAAAATACTAGAACTTTTGAATTAAAAGTGGAATTTTCAGCTATTAAAAGATTACTTTCCATCAAAAAGAAAAAATATGCAACAAAATAGTTGAATTTGTAACTGAAAAAGGTCAATTTTCATCAAAAAATGAATTGTGCTCGATCCAATTTATATCAAGACATTCAAAATTTACAGAAATTCGCTTTTAAAATTGAAAAATTTAATGTTTTCTACTGCAACTGACATATAAATCCATTTTTATATGATTTTTGTTTCAACTGAAAATTTAACTAATCTTTTTTTGGCCGAAAACTGATCGTTTTTAGTTGAAAATTCAATTGTTGAATTTTTTTTCAAGAATTTATATTTCTGGTTAAAAATTCAATAACTTATTGAGAAATTGAACTACGTAGTCAAGCATTTAATTTTTCAAAAATTTAATTATTTTGTTGAAAACTCGTTCTATTTTGGTTTGAAATTAATTTTTTCAAATGAAAGTTTATCTCTTAGATTAGTGGTTGAAAATTGATCATTTTTAGTTGAAAATGTATGTATTCTGATATATATACCATTAAACCATTTCCCTTTCAGGGTAGGCGTGACACTACCCGATTCGGGTAGTGTTTCTAGGTTTTTCTTGTAGTTATAAATAACTACAAGTGTGGGCTCACCACACTCACGATGTGCCAACAGCACTCATGTCAGTATTCTTGAATGGTCACCCATCCAAGTACTAACCGCGTCCAACGCTGGTTAACTTCAGTGATCTGACGAGAACTGGGTTTTTGAGCGTGGTATGGCCGTTGGCCATATAAATATATAAATTGATATATATAATTAAAAAATTAAATTAAAAATATATAATTGATATAAATTGTTCTTTTCGGTAAAAAAATTTATCTTCTTCACTGAAAATTCAAGTGATTGGTTGAAAATAGAACTACTTTGTTTAAAATATATTTTATTATTTGAATTCGCCTTTTTGGTTTGAAATTCATCTCTTGTGATGTATTGATCTTTTCTGGTTGAAAATGCAAAAATTTGGTTAAAAATTACTCTTTTTTGGTAGAGAATTCAACCATTTTTTTGATAATTCATTGGTTTTGTTTGTTTTTTGAGATATCAATTCTTGAAATTTTTGCTAAGAACTCATTGAGAATTAATTAAAAATAAAAATATTTTTTGGTTGGAAATTGAACTTCTTTGTTAAAAATTCATTTTTTTGTTAAAGTTTCATCATTTTTGTGTTTGTTGAAAATTCAACTGTTTGGTTGAAAATCATTTTTCATGGTTGAAAATTTATCTTTTTCGGGTTCAAAACTCAACTGTCTTCTGAAACTTTCGACTTTCAAGCTACAAAATTCATCTCTTAAGATAGAAAAGTAATCTTTTGGTTTGAAAAGTCAACTATTTTGTTGAAAATGTAATATATTTCGACTACAAATCTTAATCGCTTCGTATTGAATTCAATATGGTATACTTACACCTTAGTTTTATTTAAAAGAAATAATTCTCCTATTTTCGTGAAAAATTGGCCTTTTTCCCTGTTTTTGATGCTAAAATTTTTGGCTGTAAAGTCTGTTAAAATATTATATTTTTATGTTTTATTTTATGATTTTATCAAACAAAATTGAAGAAAAAATTTTAACCAAAAGGGGGTGGGTGTTGTCATTTGTGACATGACCCTGGCGGATTCAAGCTCTGCGTGATTATCTGTGACGAAGAAGGCCGGGGGGTAGGAGGGATATCCAAAATAGCGTGTCGCAGTTTTTAAATCAGAGTGTCATCAGAGTCATTAGCCTATATTTCATGAGAAATAAAGCTAGCATTTGTAGGAAAGCTACAAGTAAAAAGTTGTAAATAACAATAAAAATGCTAAGGGGCGAAACTCGAAGACCGGCAACCGTTTGTTTCCGAAAGCTCGTAAAGTAATTTCTGCGATTTACCGGGTAACAAGCTTGGTTCTCTGAACCTGGAAAGAGAGCCAGAAACAGCGAGAAAACAGGAGAGGAAGAGTGCAGGCGTTGCCTGGATGCTAGATTTATTCATCCACGAGGAACAAAATTTTAAAAGCAACACCTGCGACCCAACCCTATCAGTGGATATCATCATCCTCGGGCTTTGGTCTTTCCTATCGTCGACGCTTATGCTTCCTTCCTTCAACTTTCTCGATGAAAACTGCATTACCAAGTTTCCCCGAGTTCTAATGCAAACAGGTGCAGAAATATTCACTTATCCGCCTTCAAATTCAGATTTTAGAGAAGGTCCAACGTCTTCGGCTTCGCTTGAGCTATTTGTCTTTGAAAAATAATAAAAAAATTTCAGTCTATATTTTCTCACTTGAGAACGAAATCTGATAACTATAGCAGGGAACACAGTCTGTCTCCCCCTTTTTTCCCCCTCAAATTTGAAAAGTCCTCTAAAAGACTACAAATCGAAAATTTTCCCTTTTCACCCGCTTTTTACAGGGTTTCGATTCATTTTTTAGGAATCATTAACAGAAATTGAAGACTTTAGAAAACAAGAGGCTTTGAAAGAAATCCTTTCTGATGATACCAATTTGCAATATTTCCTAAACAATTTATTTTCTAATTTCAGAGAATTGAAGAACTTCCACGACAGTGAAGAAATCGCTAACTATTAAATCCAAAAACTAAAACCCGAAACTGGAACCCAAAAATAGGTGAATAAATTCTTTAGAATAAAATTAATGTAGGTGCTAATATTAAATTAGATCAATTTTCAACTGAAATGATGAATTTCTAACCAAAAAAATGACGTTTTAACAAAGTAGTTCAAAAAAGATGAATTCTCTACAAAAAATGTAATAGTTCACATTTTAGCCAAAAATTTATTGAAATTTTCATTTACAAATAATTTAGTTTAACCAAAAAGAAGATGGTTCTACAAATCAGTTGAATGTTCAACCCGAAAATATGAATTTTCAACCAAAAAAGTTAATTTTTAACCAAATATATGAATTTTGAACCAAATAGTTGAATTTTCTACCAAATTCATAAATTTTCAAGCCAAAAACACGAATTTTCTTCAAAACATTTAAATTAATTTCAAACAAAACGGTTGAATTTTCTACAAAAAGGATGTCTTTTTAACAAAATTGTTGAATTTCCAACCAAATAATTAATTTTATAATCGAAAAATATAATTTTTGACCAAAAAAGATGAATTCTCGACGAAAAATGTGATAGTTCATATATCAAACGAAGAAGATTTCAATTTTAAATTAAAAGCAGTTGAAATAAACCAAGGAAATGAATTTTTGAGGGAAAAAAATTAATTTTCAACAAAGTAGTTCAACTTTAAACCAAATGGTTGAATTTTCTACCAAAATAGTTGGATTTTTAACCCAAAAAGACGAATTTCAAATACAACGGTTGAGTTTCTAACCAAAAAGGTTGTCTTTTGATCCAATTGTTGAATTTTCTAACAAATAATAAATTTCATAACCAAATAATGAAATTTTTAACCAAAGAAGATGAATTTTCAATGAATTACATACATTTTTTAAGAAATAGTATCAACAGCGGATGTATTACTCCAAATTTTTTTGGTTAATTTTTAATGTATATTTGTTTAATTTCTAAATCAAAAATGGAGTTGTTAAATTTTTATTGGGGAGAATTTATTTTTAATGAAATAAAAACGAATTTACTACAAGACAGTTCAATTTTCTGCCAAATAGTTTCATTCTCTACCAAATTGTTAAATTTTCAAGGCAAAAAGACGAATTTTCTACAAAAGAGTTGAATTAAAACAAAAAAAGTTCAACCAACAACAAACTTATTTTCGAATAAAATTGTGAATCTTAAACGATAAAAATGAGCTTTTGAGAAAGTAGTTCAACTTTCAGCCGAGGAGTTGAATTTACCGCCTAAAAAGACGAATTTTTAAAGCAAATCCTGAACTAAAGCAGGTTAATTATAAATCAAGCAATTGCATTCTTAACCAACAAAATTGATATTCTACCAAGAAAGACGAATTTTCAACAAAATACATCAATTTTCAACCACATAGTTAAATTTGCTATCAAATTGCTACATTTTCGAACCAAGAATACAAATTTCACAGAATACTGTTGAATTGTCAATAAAAAAGTTAATTTTCAATCGAAGCAGATAATTTTCAACCAGACGGTTGCATTTTTAACCAAAAATGTTTCCACTGAAAGAGATGTATTTCCAAAACGAAAAGATACATTTTTAACCAAGTATATGAGTTAAAAAGAATGAAAAAAATTGAATCAAACTGTTGAATTTTCATTTCAATAAGACAAATTTTCAACAAAATAATTATAGTTTTAACCAATAAAGATGAATTCTTGATCAAAAACTTAATAGTAGGTTTTTCAACTTAAAAAAATGAACTTTTAACCAAAAATAGTTAGATTTTCTTATTCGTTCCTATTGATTCAGTTTGAAGTTAAGTGGAAATACGAGAAAAAGAGAGAAATAGAGAAAAGACTGTGAAGCCTGCGATAAATAAGTAGGAATTTTGTTCTCTTATAGACTAAAGAATAATTTAAAATAAACATTAAAGTTCATTTTTAATTCCTTTAAATATTAAGTTGGAAAACTGGAAATTTTTCTTAAAAAATAAAGTTAATTTTCTCATGCGCACTTTTTTATTTTGGATTATACACTTTTAACTTCGGACTACACGTAAGTTGAATTCATTTAAGATCGGAATGAAATCTGCTTTCTTATGAATAATTTCATGCACCGAAGTCAGAGATGAAAAAAATGCACACATTAAAATTAGATTTTCAAATTACCTTCTTTCCGGCTCATTAGAGACAATGCCATAAAAAAAAGGCAAAAAAATGCAGGAAAAGGAAAGAGTCAACTAAAACCAACCTCTCGCTCTTTCCTTATTTTTTTCCGCCTGTTATACACTGGAACCTGGATTTAAGTACGGTTTCAGCCTTGATCATAAATACAGGGAATCTAAACGTAAACATTCAGGGTCATGTGAACCATTTCTGTTGGATTTGGACGTATGCTAACAGCTGACGCTACTTGATGCAACTAACGCGCCGAGGGTACTGCCCACTCTATCGCTACGCTGCTGTTCGTCACGCATGACTGAGCGCCACCTCTCTTTCGGTCCCGCGGTCTCCGCATCAACAAAATGCCGAGGACTGAAATTTAAGGACTGTCGTAAATACAGGTTTCTTAAGTCCAGGGTTCAGTGTACTACTAGGGACTCACATGTTTCAAAGCCAATTTAGACCTCATCGTCATAGATTATATATAAGAAAACTACAGGTATGAATAATATAAACTTATGCTAATTAAAATTAACAAAATACCTAAAAATAAAAAATAAACTATAGACATTTATGAAAAAAGATTATTTAGTCTAATTCTCGCATTCATTGGTGGGAATTGATTTGCAAATGAAAAAATTATGTTTAATAGCAAGAACAGATATTAATTCATGTAATTGATAACCCTATCCCAAACTTTGTTATATCATGAGATATCCATTTTTCAAATTAATAACTTTGTTATCATCTCTCTTTATAAATAACATCTCCATGAATTCTCTCTTTTTTATTAGCAATTTCAGAAATGTTTGACTTTTTTAGATTATTCATTCTTTATTTTAGAAAATACAATAATAATAATCTGAATAGATTGGTTCAGAATCAACCATATATAAGTTTAAATCTTTTAAAACTTTGCGAGACTATTTTGGCTCTATTTTTTAAAATTAGTGATACTATTTACATTATTTTTTATCTCTGAAGTAAGTCCGAGGCCTGTAGTGAGTACAAGAAGGTCCTATCTAACACTTCGACAAATCATTCGAAAGGAAGTGTGTTCTCTCTCATTTTCATCTTTTACGTCCTGGCATCCCTCTCATGGTCTCATTCCACTCTATCTTCGGACCCATTTCCTCACATCGCTATATTCTACCCCGATTTGATTTATACACCGGTCTTGATTACAATTGATTTTAGTTTCAGCGTACCTGCTCAACTTGCCTTGTTCATCTCTCTCACTCTCTTTCCTTCCAGAAGCCTAGGTGGTTACGTGCACCCCTGGCAGGACTGTATTCGATTTCACCCTAGTGAATGAGGGTGCAGATTCTGGTTCCATGTTAGTTGAACGAATACAAATAGTGATTTCATTTATGATACCAACTCACGAGCATCTCCTCTTTGCAACAAATAGACGACTTTCTGTTAAAATCCTCTACCAGAGAGTTTGCATTTTCTGGAATTTTCAGTTGTTCAGCTAAGTTCGTAACTGATTCTGCAAGAGGATATGGTTTCAGATTATCAGACCAACTGAACTGGAAAAGTTTTTGGACTTCTGTAATTTATATGTTAAGGTTTCTATTGCTAGAGAGATTGATCAGAGATCCAGGTTGGAGTCCCGGATTGACCTAAAATATATCCCTTCTCTTGTGCTTCTCTTCTTCCCTTTCTTCATTGTAAATTTGAAAAATGTCTTGAAACATCCTCTTTTTTTACAAGGTTTCGATTGATTTTTTAAGAAGCTTTGAAAGAGATTCTTTTCGATGATACCAATTTCCAATATATCCTAAACGATTTAGTTGCTAATTTTGTAGATATGAAACCCTAAAGATAACCCTCAAGATAAATCAATTTTGTAGTTCCAAATCAAGAACATCCTTATAGAGGTTTCACATATCAAAATGCCCTAAAAACAGGGGATATAGAGAAATTGTTCACGAAAATATGGAAATAAATTCTTTTAAATATACTTAATGCGGATAACTGGATAGTATATTGCATTCCATTTAAAACACTTCAAATTCCTAATACTTCAAGTAAAAGTATTGCATTTTCCACAAAAGAGATGATTTTTTAACCCAAAAAGATGAATTTTCAACAAAATAGTTGATTTTTTAGCAAACAAAAATTTCAGTATAGAAAGAAAAAAAATTTCATCAAAATTGTTGAATATTCAAGCTGAAAAAACGATTTTCTACAAAACAATTCAATTTTTAAGCCAAAAATAATAATTGTCAACAAAATGTTTATTTCCAACCAATAAAAACGTATTTTCAACAAAATTGTTCAATATTCAACCAAAGAGATGAATCTTCAACCAAGGAAGATTTTTCAGACAAGAAAGAAAAATTTTCAGTTACATTTTTAATTTTTTATACCAAAAAAGCAAAACCAAGACAGAAAAATTTGGTTTTTCAAATAGTGGTTTTTGTATTTCTCAAATTATTTCTTTCTAGCTTACTCAGAAAATTACTTTGAACAACTCAGGGTTCTCTACTGAAAATAATACACCGGAAAAAAATTGATGAGAATAAGAAATCAAAATCTATCTACTAATAAAAATAAATTTCGAAAAATGCATACAGGTTAGTTAAAATTTCACAGGTTAGTCTCTATAGTATGTTGCTATATTATTAAAATATTTATAGTATTTTTTTCTTAGGTTCTACCCTAGTGCCGATCTTGGTGAAAAAAGTCGAAAGATTTCTAATTATGATTGATAACGTGGAAATATCCTGGAGTTTTGAAATATCATTTCGGTATCAACCGTGATCATTCTTTCCGTAAACTGATACAAAAATTTGTTTCTAATCAGTGAATGTCTGCACTTAAAAACTACCTAATTTCGAAAAGCCTCTTCTGTAAAATTGGCAAAGTCGAAGATAGCAGCCTTATGGTTCTAGGGCTGGTCTTTACAGAAGTCAGCAATTAACTGACATGACTGACAGTGTCAGTCACGAAGCCTGGGTCAAGCATCCCCAAAACAAATCTTTCTCGAACGCAACCCTAGTCCTTCACTTCCCTCCACCTATGGACTGACTAACAACCCTAATCCTTTGTACACTTTGTAGGATTCCTGGAAACAGAAGAAACAAATCACTTAAAAAATTGTTGTCAGTCAATCAGTCAGTCTTCCTCCTTCTCCTCCTAATCATCATCATCCTCCACCTCCTCCTCGAATCTGGTGAACCCTGTTCTTGGGTCTCGATTTTTATATTGCAAAAACCATTATCAAACCTTCTAAAACACATAATCCACTTTACATTTCAAGCATCCAAAATTCAACAACAATCACGGAAGAGCTTTCGACTCTTTGCTAGCTATTAGTGTTTACGAATTGAAGCTCGTGGAAAGGCACTTCGGAGATGAAAGAAATATAACACGGTGATAGGATCCGTGAAAGCGGAAGGAATAAGAGAGGGCAAAGAGAGAAGAACAAGTGAAATGTGCCTGAGAAAGGTTTCCACCATCCTCTTGTTGTAGTTTATGTTTTTACCTAGTCGGATAAAGAAAACGTTGCGATTCGTAGAGAAGTGGTAAAGAGTTGGGTGTGGGGGTGGAAGAGGCGCTTTAGAGCGAATGATTGGCTGGTGAACGCCAACCGGGCATTTCCATCACAATGCTTTCGAAGTGTGTAGAATATAGATGTAGCCACAATCTACATGCAAGTATAATGCGATTCTTGTATGTGGCCTGCTTCTTTGAAATCTTTGCATTTTGCTCCGGGATATTCGACCTCAGTGTCCAGAGCAAACTGAATTTCAACATCCTGATTTGCAAAAAGGCAAAAAATCTCCCTGAGTCTTCGAAATTCCGCATGAGTTTATTCCCATTGTATGGGATATAAAATCTAAATACAAAATTGGTGCTTCAAAAATATACCATTATTAAGTTTTTCAAAGAGGAAAGGATAAAAAAGGTGAATAAATGGTTGAAAAGTTCTTTTGTAGCAATTTCTCCAAGGAACAATTTTGCTCTCTTGATTTCTTTTCATATCTTGCTTTATTTCGAGAAATACTGTGAATATCATCTCTCTTAAATTAAAACTGGATATTTTTTGAGAAGACTCCGTGAAAGATTTTCTTTTCTAATGTAAAATAGTTGTAAGACATCCCAAATACAAAATCAAGAAAAACATTCTTTGTGTTCGCACCTTCGAGTTGAAGTTATTTCAACTGAATCGTGGGTGTGTTAACGTTCTCCACCGGAAATCGTTTATTACAAAAAAAATCATTCGACTATAAAAATTAGACTTAAACTTTTGAACATCTTTATATGTTAGAGTTTTTCCTCGTAAACTGGTATATTTATATTAATTCTGAAGCTAAGATATAAATCAATCATTATCAAAAATATTTTCCTCGATTTTATTTTCTATTATTTCAGATAATAGATGCTGAGAAATAGAAGAAATTGTAATAATATTAATTTTATATTCTATTTAAAAATTGTGCAGGCAAAAATCTCGTCCGTTGCGCACGTGCTTTTTCTAGTGTCTTAAATAATTCAATCTCTGCTCTCAGATGTTGTTTGGATCTATTTACTGCGTATATCCAAAAAAGTTTTGAAAAGGCCGTGCGCTTCCCCCTTATATTGTCCAAGACGTATCTTTAGATCAAGGTGAGAATATTTTATAAATTTATATCCTGGCTGGCAAGCGTTCAAATAAACGTGGCATTGTGTCAAAGGCAAACAGACCCTTCGGTATTTCGCGGTCAACCTTTGATTTCGGTCGAGGGGTGCTGCATTTCTGTTCTCTGTTCTATGCGCTGGCGCTGGTGCTTTCGGCCCCTTCCGGTGTGTCAGCACGAGTTCTCTGGCCTTTGTGTGGCTACCCTCGGCACGCGCACCCTTAACTAATGCTTTGCAGGTAATTCGCACCTACGGTTTCCGATGCTTTGCTTCGATGCTTTGCTCCGCTGCTTTCCACTTTCGCGCCGTTTTCGCTCTAAGACCGGAAATCGTCTGGAGTGATTGTCCCTTTTATTAACGACCATCATAAGCACCTCCTTTATGGCCCCTAATGAAAGACCTGAATACCAACACTGAAGCTGAACTTCCAAGTTGCAGAAATCGATCCTTCAAAGTCACTTTGCAATCATTTATCTATTGATAATTATTTGATTTCTAGCGACAGAGTTACTTCAAGGAAATTGTTGTTGCTTCTTTTTTAGTTAACGAGGGAAGACCGACAATTGTGAATTTTAGTTTTGGGTTATAATTTTTTTACTGAAAGATCATAACTTGAGTATTAATTTTCCAAAGCAGCAATATTCGCTTTTTTGCCATTTTCGAGAAAATCAACTCTGAAATATTCGCCACAGGCCGTATAGAATTTGGCGAAAAGCATTTCCAAACGCCCGGTAGCTCAGGCAATAGCGCTTTCGTTTCATATCTGAAAGGTTCCGTGTTCGATTCTCGCTGCGTGCACTTTATTTACTAATTTTTCATTCATTACGATGTTTATGAATATAATTTTCATCAATATAATCATGAACAATTGTGCAAATAATAATTTTTTAATGCCTTTTTCCACGGGAAAACTTACTTTCTCAACTTAATCGTGTTTTTTGCACAGAAAATAATTTATAAATGTTAATAATTGAAAGAGGTGTTTATTGACATTTTATCCAAATTTTTCCTAGTCATTACAATTAGAACAATTTCTAAATTTAAAAGCGATTAAAAATTTTTCATTAAAACATTTTGGAATTGAACAATTTTAAGAACAATAATTATACAATTTTAAATGTAACCAATTACGAATTATAGAGATGCTGAGTCGAATAATAATTTCAAGTCCTTCATAATTCGATCCTTTTTGAAAATAAAATATTCAAAATTGTATAATTTACAATTGAATGTGCTTGGAACCGACCAATTTTAAATAAAAACGTATAAAATTGTATTTTTTCGAATTTAAGGTCTGAAAAATGTGCAATAATTTTTAGCAGAAAGCTCTAATGAGAAGTATTTAGAGACTTCAGATTTTGAACCTAAAAAATTGAACAATTTTAAAAATGTATTCAAAACTGTACGTCTTTAAATTTTAAGCTTTCCGGCTTATTAAATTAGGAGTTTCATTTGTGCAATTCACGCCTTAAAAATTAAGTGTTAAAGAAGCGTGCATTTAAAATTGTGTAATAATTTTTAATAAGAAGCCTATATGAAATTAAATTTTTTTTAATTGTTAGCGTTTCATGTTGAATAATTTGAGATTGAAATTGAATAATTAATTAAATTCAAATTATAGAACAATCGCTTTCGAAATTATAGTCTATCTGAAAATAAGAATCATTTAAAATTTAAATTTTCATTCAAGCCAAAAAGCTAAAATAGTTTCAGAACGAAGCATTTACAACTGAGAATGAATGAATTTTTTAACTTGAAAAATTACCAATACTGAACTCAATGCGTTTGAAATAAATTGAGTTTGAATTTGGAATACATTCGTTAAACATTTGTTTGAACAGTTATTTTTTCAAAAAGTCGGCTCTTATTTAACAGAATCATAATCTAGGTTACCTTTTAATATATTTTATACGTTTTCGATACTTCAGATCTATATTACTAACCAAACATAAATAACATAAAAAACATGAGTTTAATTTTGTATACTCATGAATTATTTGAACAATTAATGATTAGTTATTTTATCCTCTGTTGAAAAAAATGAGGGTTTTCAAAAAAATAAAGCTAAGGTGAATTTGTTTAAATAATTCAAAATCAATCAATAACATTGATAAATATTCTCATAGACCAGCTATAATAATAATTTTTTGATTTAGGGGTACTTTTTGGGGCACCGAAAGCATACATAGTATTCTTCTTTGGAAATTTCTCTAAAAGTCTTCGATCTTTCTTCTTACATTTTCCCAAAACCTCAGAAATTATTCCAAAACCCCGAAAAAGTGATTTCCTCATGTACTCTACATGGGATATTTCGAGCACCTGCTAAAATAAAAATTTTGAAAAAACAAAAAATGCACATTCTTTTTCCGGATTTGGAACCGAATTAGGGTGATCGTTGCCCTTCTGCATGAAAAAAATATTTTCCAAGTCTTTTTAGTCAACCCCAATATACAAGGTTGACTATATTTTATAACATTCTATGCTAGAAAATTCGTTGAATCCAAAAAACTGCCGTTAAGTACTCGTATTGTATTTGTTTGCTTACACCCAGGTGTTTTGATATCTACAAAAAAAACTATAATAGGTCATTTTCCTCAAAATCAGGATCAGTTCCCCTCTTTAGCACAAAGGTTTCGCAACTGAGCAAAGTCGTCAAGCACAATGACTCGAATCAAAGCCAATCCACCTGAGTGGAGAGATTTATGTCTGGATTTTAGGTTTAGTTTGGTTTCTATGAGGGCATGAGGATTGGCCGTTTTACCGTCCTTCAGAATAAGACCGTGAAAATGGAGAAGTTGCCTGACTGCTTCCACTTGCGTAGTGAGGGACTCTGGCAGGAGATACGAGGATTAAGTAGTTCCCACGTTACAACAGCCGGCTAGGAGACACTGATCCTGGCTGTAAATCGCCTGGTGGTTACAGCAAGCGACAGGATTCGCGAATGCGCTAACCAGGAATAATGTCACCGGGTGGTTTCTCTTCCTCTAAACCGGGCTATTCTCCTGGGAATAGTGGCTCGCCGTTCGCGAATCGTGCTAACCTTACTTTACTACTCCACTTTCAAATTACCCTACACTTCTCCAAAAGGAGGGAAATCTTGTAAGAATTTCCAAAGTAAGCGTATCGTTTTAACATTATCATAAAATCCTACTCGATGAATCTTAAGTAGGGCAATCTCATTTCTTGCTTTTCGTAAGTTTCCCGCTTTAAAATAGTTTTATCCCCATTATCTTCTCGTCTGGTATTGAGGAAAGTTGGTCCTTTTCTGGATTCAAAATAAGAGAGATGGTAAATCTGAAGAAAAATTTTTCTGGAAGAAAAGGGTTTGTGAAACTATTTAATTCTTCCTTTCATGAAGAATGTTCCAATTTAAAGGGAAGTCCTTGCAATTCAGCATAAATAAGATCTGGAATAGAATTGAAAAGTTAAATGTGAAAGAAATATCTGCACATTGATCAAGTAAATATTTATTAAACTTTAGGAGAAAATCAAACAATTTTGAACATAAGGTGGCGGCCACTCTGCTATCAATTTTTGGTTTTTATAAATCCACCGTAAAACATCGTGTACTAAATATTCATATTTGTGGAGAGGATTAGTATCAATTTAGCCTATCGATTAATAATTCTAAAAAGCTTCGTAAAATTTCCTCGCTTTTACGCCCTCTAAAAAACATATTTTCAATTCGGTGCTTCAAAAATAGTAGCCGAAACGACGTAAATATTGTTCGTATCTTTTTCCGCATCTGTAAACATTGCGGTCTCGTGAAAAGGGAGAAACAATATCGAAATATGTCAGGGCAGGAAACAGACTGGAAAACGATGACAGAATATAACCTACGTCCTACACTTTAATTAATTGGCTTACAGAGATTATATAAATAGCCAATAATCAATTACCATGGAAAGCTGGACGATTCCGGTTCCGCGAATGTTCAGTCGATCGTTTGCTCATGGACAGACTGCTTGATCAGAGAGTTGGCTAACGACAGAATAGTTCGAAGGGCATTATTAGTATCAGCATTAGCGTTATCATGAAAGCCGACACTCGCATTAACGTTAATTTCGAACACTAATATTGGTTATGACTCGATGTTCCCGCACGTTCACTATATTGGAAAGCTTTTGGTTCTCTATTAAAATTAGAGAAAATGCTCACATTAGAAAAAGGCGAAGATTACAAACATTTGAAGGCTCGTGAACCTATAACCATAGGGTGTTATCTCATTTTTTTGAACTGAATGAGTTAATAGGGAATACCAAAAGGTAGTTTAATACAATCTCTTCAGGTAATTCTAATGTATAGCAACGTTGTAAACATTAAAATTCATTTTTCATAGAAGACAATTGAGGATACCAACTTCATACTGATCTTACAAAGTTCTATTTTACAATTCAATAATTTATTACTCTTTAGTTTTAGCATTTCCAAAGTTGAATCTTGCATTATTGTTCTAATTATTCTTGCCGGAAATATATACAAAATTTGTTTTGTTGGGAAAATTGAAGATGGCGCCCTATGGTTCTAGGGTCACGAGCTTCTGAACTTGACTTGGGAATATTTGAAAGTTTGTAAAATGAAAGAAAAATAACATTTTCGAAATTGACGTGCAGTAAATAATCTTATATGACGAGCCGAGGTAAGACCTTACAGGAGATAAGTACACTAACACTGATTATGTGTATCGTCCTTATGTAAGCTATTCCTGCTCGATTAATTCCTGCCTCTATGTTAGTGCAACTCTGTTTGATTTATGGTCTATGCTAATTTGTCCACTGTTGAATCATACTCTCTAGAGTGAAATAATATTCTACAAACACAATTCACTTTATAAATAGCTAAAATACTAATGAATAGTGTTCTTAGGTTGTTAATAAAGAACTATCAATAATAGCGCAGTACGCGTGCTTATTATAAGTTTCTTATTTTGATTATACAGTACTGAGAAAAAAAATCTACATTTTCAATCAAATATAGTATTCAATCAATAAACCTCGTTTAAAAGCAGATATTTTATTAATACAATTATATATACTACAGAATTTACAGCATCACGATTGGTCCGAATAGTGATGCTATAAATTCTATAGTAGATATATACATTTGAATCAATAAAATATCTGATTATAAACGAGGTTCATTTAATCAATAGTATATTTACTGACAATTTCGTACTTTTTTCTCAGTGTATAAAATAAAACTAACAATTATAAATTAAAATAAGGACCGTGTCTAGGTCTACCGAAATTCGGTGAGCGTAGAACAAATTTTTTTCGTGAACCCAGTGCAGCTGGAATAGGGCGGCTAGGTTCATCAAAATTCTGTGAGTGTAGCACAAATATTTTCGGTGAGCCTAGACACTTCGTAAAATAAATATTAAAATAGCTACATCGGCTTTCATAAAATTTTAATTTTAATCAGATCAAGTGATTTTCAGGTTTCGCAACTCATGAAATTCAAATTTATCAATTCAAGTGCGTTGCTAATGCTTGGAAGCCTATTTTTTTTAAATAACTACTTTTTGCACATAGGTCAGACCATGATGCACAAATCTAGAAACAACATTTAACAAGGATGAAAAAGGTATTAAAGGTTTTTTGAACATCATAGTCTGGATTTTCTTAGAACTTCCTTTCGTTTCCTTTCCTAAAGATTTCTTATTTATTTTGTTTTAGTAGCCGACATAACTTTTGTTTTTGAAACTGTACCAGAGACAGGTCAAACCATGATGTTTTGACTCTTTGAACTAGTTTTAAACAAAAAAATATAATATTAAGAATAAGAGTGATTATTGGTCGTTGTTTGTGGGCCTAAAAATTACTCTTTCAGATTTCTTCAGATTTTCTTCAATATACCAAGAACACTGAATTCTGCGTCCCGCGGAGAATCACCCATATAATTCCCTAGGCTGCTTAGATTGGAAGAATAAACATCTTTCGATAAAATATCACTTGTCTATAACAGAACAGTATCGAATGACGATTAAACTGGAATAGTTTGAAGGTAAAATTAATGTCCGGACAGACAAATTCGAATTGAAGATTAGAATGGTGAACGCGTGCGCGTGGATTGGGTTCGAAATGGAAGCGAAACGAACGAAAATGGACGATAAATTCTGTTCGAATGTCGTTCGAAATGGTGCGGCAGAGTTGTAAAACGGTGATTTATTTACAATGCGAGCTAATTGATTTACTATCGCGGCGGGCCATGGGAGTATGGCGTTTTGCAGCCGCGAGTTGCTTCTTCCACCCTCCCCGATCGTCTGTTTCGACGACTACATATATACAGATAAAATCCAGAAAATCATAAAAACGAAACGATACGTTTGCTTGCGTGTCGATCATTGGCTGGCCGTAAAGCTCGTTATCGAGGAAAAGCTCTCGGGACGTAACCTTTCACCTGTCGCTTATAAGACAAAGAGCTAGCGGTGATGCATTTGCACCGTCCCGACCGACACTGTTCCGATAACCACCGCATGTTCCCTTTATCACTCGAATCTAACTGAGGCTTAACCCTTTTGTGTAGTGGTTAAATCGACACTAGCTTGCTCGCCAGCCGATTAATTGACTTTAAACGAAAGCGTTGACGTAACGCGCGTTTGACATGCGAGACGAGCTCTGATGCGACAATCGCTTTCGTAAAGCGGATCAGGTGAAAACTACTGGGGTTTGAAGGCTTGCGAGCAGAGCCCTGGGCTCGAGTTCTGTTCAATCACATTGTAGATTGGAAAGCTTTAAAAAGTAGGTCGAAAAAGTGAACAAATGTTCGGAGGCCTCAGACTCACGCTACTATTGACACTTTGCGGAGTAAAAACAATTTGGATTTGTTCAGTATTCAATTACCCTCGAATTAGAACATAGCCAAGACATGCTGAAGACGTTTTCTAAGTGTCGCCCCTGGCCGCGAGCGAGATATTAGGTCTTAAAGTCCAGCTCAAGACAAGAGCGAAATGTTCCCAATAGGTTCAAAAGGCCTCCAGAGGTCACTACTGCCGTCCTGATGAAGAAACATAACATCTACAGTTTAACAAAAGGCCTGTTCACTTCTACGCCGCAACACGAAGGTGACCCTTATGTCAAACTGCAGTTGTACAGTTTCTTCATCAGGACGGCAGACTATTAATCCATTTTGAATTTTACAGACTGTTTGTATTATTTATCTTCATGGTAATTATTTGGATGTATTGATAAGTTTCTTCACCACGATGGGCCTTAACATGATTCAACCCAAAGGTGCTTGTATTGTAAATTTTATTTTTGATTTCGAAAATGGACTGTTTCTACATTATTTACAATAAAACTTGTCTTGACGACTTTAGTTGAATTGAAGTCAAACGAAGTCTAAATCAAGTAGAAATATTTTTACTCGGGTTATTTCACTTTTTTCGAGGGGGAAACAACTCTGGTAATCCGTTGAATCACTCGGTTATCCAAAATGGTAATCCAGTGTAATCCGAGTAATCCAGTTGTAATGCGAAGTAATCCACTTGGAATCTAGTGTATTTCAGTTATAATTCGGAGTCTTGAAATCCAGATAATTTGGAATATTTCAGGAAAATCAAGTTATTCGCTTTTAATCCAGATAAAACACCTATAATTCAGAGTAATCCACTTGTAATCGCGATAATTCGATGTAATTTAGCTCATCCAAGTAATCAACTTGTAATTCAGAGAAATCCAGGTAATTCTCAGTAATTTACATAGCTAATTCAAATAGCTTTCGAATAATTTGTTGATTTTTTTTTAAATTATTTCTTTCACTGAAAATTTAACTGTTCCTTCTTTTTTCAATTGACATTTTTTTAGTTGAAAAT
Source organism: Andricus curvator (assembly GCA_932195095.1). Taxonomy (NCBI): domain Eukaryota; kingdom Metazoa; phylum Arthropoda; class Insecta; order Hymenoptera; family Cynipidae; genus Andricus; species Andricus curvator. Next base: position 361,446 of record CAKNYM010052960.1, on the reverse strand, counting down.
TCATTTATATGGTTGAAAATTCGTATTTTTCGGTAGAAAATTAATCTCCTTCCTTAAAAATTCATGTTTGTGGTTGAAAATGCAACTATTTGGTGAAAATTGATCTATTTCGTAGGAAATTAATCAATTCTGTGAAAAATCAATTTTTCGTTGAAAATGGACTATTTTGGTAGAAAATTAATTTCTTTGGCTAAAAATTCGTTGTTTTGTTTGGTTGAGAATGAATTTTCCAACTACAAATATAAACATTCTATTTTTGCTCAAAAATTATTATTATTTTTTTTTTAGTTGAAAAATTTAAAAACTCTGTTAAAAATTAATTTTTATGGTCGAAGATTGAAAATATTTCATTTGAAAATTCAATTATATAGGTTGAAAATTCATTGCTTTTTCTTTGGTTACAAATTAATGTTTCTATCTGAAAATTTAACTGTTTTATTAATATATATTTTGTCGAAATTTCGTTTTTTTTAGATAACTAAGATTCTTGCATGAAAATCTATCTTTTTGATTGGAAACTGAACTATTTTGTTGAAAATTCACCATTTTTGGTAGCAAATTAATATTCTTTATTGGAAATTCATGATTCTTCTTCTTTGGTAGAATATTAATTTTCTTGGTGAAAAATTCATCTTTTTGGTGAAAAATTAACTTCTTTAAAAGAAAATCCTTTTTGTGATTAAAGACTGATCAATTTAATTGAAAATTAATTTCTTTGGTTGAAAATTCGTTTTTTGTTGTTGTTGAAAATATATGTTTTTGAGTTGAAAATTAATTGATTTCGTTCAAAACTTCTTTTTTTCCGGTTGGATATTCATTTATTTTTGTTAAAAGTGAATATTTTGTGATAGAAAACTCAACTGTTTGAAACAAAATGAGTCTTTTAGGTTTGAAAATTCAACATTTTTGATAATTTTTTTTTCTCTATTGACTGAAAAATCTTTCTTGGTTGAAGATTCAACTAATTTGTTAAAAATTCCTCTTTTTGGTTTGAAAATTAATCTATTTTGGTCGAGGATTTAACTCTTTGGTAGAAAATTTGACTATTTTGTTGGAAATTCCTTATTTTTAATTAAAAACTAATTTTTTTTTTTACTGAAAATTCAATTATTCCATTTTTGGTTCAAATATCATCTTTTTATGATGAAAACCTCATTATTTGGTTTAAAATTTATATATTTTGTTGAAAGATAGCTTTTTTTGGTAGAAAATTAATCTTATTGTTTGGAAATTCCTTCCTGGTTCAAAATTTAACTATTTGATTGAAAATTCTTTTTTTATTGAAAATAATTTTTTGAACTTAAAATTCCTCCTCTTTAGTTGTAACTTGATGCATTTGGTTGGAAATATATTTTTCTTTGTTAAAAAATCAAGTATTTGGTTGAAAATAAATTTTTCGTAAACATTTTTCTCACGTAAGATCTTTAAATTCCCTGATAACATTTTATATGACTGATGTCATCCCCGCGACGCCTTATAATTATTGATCACCTAGGTGGAAGGTTGTTTTTATACCTAAAAGGAATATTCATAACGGTCAGAGAAAATGAAAATGTTGTCAGGGAAAAGTTACATAATTTTTCTAATTAGGATTTTGTAGAAACCCTGATTTTAAAATTATCCCTCCTTACATTTCCCTTCAATCATCCTCCTCTCCCTTACTTCGTCCCCCCTACTCACCCTTAATTTCCTACTACCCCTCCCTTCCCGGTCCGTCCCCTACCTCCACTTCCCCTGCTTCCTATCTCGTCACTTTCCCTCCCATACTCTCTTCTCTTCACTGCCCCTACTTTAACTTCCCTCCCACACTTTCCCTACTTCCACTTCTCTCACTTCCTCTCCTTTCGCCATCCTTCCCCACCTAACCCTCACCCCACTTTCCCTTCCCACCCAATACTTTTCTTTACTTCCTCTTCTTCCCACCTCCTCACCATTCCTTACTTTCTTTACTACCCCTCCTTTCACGTACACACCCTTACTTCCACTCACTTCTCCTACTTCCCCTCTCCTCACCATCCCTCACCAACCATCACCTACCCTACTACTCCTCACTTCCGCTACTTCTCATCCCCTCACCACCCTCACTTTTCCTACTTCCCGTATCATGACCCACTTATACTTACATCACATACACTACTTTCCCTCCCATCACAACACTTTTGCTTACTTTCCTTACTTCCTATCCGCTCACCATCCCTCATCGTACCTCACCTTCCCTACTTCCCCTCCTTTACTTCCCCTCCCTGCGCTTTCACCCACTTCTCCGGCTTCCGCTCCCCTCATTACCCCTCACTTAACCTACTTCCCCTCACTTCCGCTACTCCTTATCCCCTCACAATCCCTTACTTGCTCTACTTTCCCTACCTTTTCCTACTTTCATTCCTCTCACTTCCCTTCCTGGCAGAAAAGCCTGATAATGGCATGCCACCCTTCATTTGAGAGGAAAAGTAAAAATCAGTTTTTTTTTTTCTGAAGATAGCTTCTCGATTTGTATTCAGTGAAGACAAGTGATGGGTTCCGCGGATTGGCTTCTATAGATTAAGTGACATCCTTCTTGATGGAGGAGAATTGATGATTAGGACTCGAATCAAAGTCGACTCGCCGATTTGCACGGACTCAAATCGACTCGTTCAAAGGCGACGCGAGATATCCGATTTGCATAAACAGCTGCGACTCAATCTCTATGCTAATCGATTTGTTCACATCCGAAAAGTAGATAGGTAGATGGGTTGATGTGCCTGTCTAGGTTACTGACTTACTGCGAATTACCCTGGCGCTGCTGAACTTGTGCAGCAAGTGACTTCGCATCAGGATCACAGGGCACGTTTGGCTTTTAATTACAGCTCCACTTCACCTCTCCAATTTCTCCAGAAAAGTTGACTATTAATTATGCATGGATTCGTCTCTCATCGCGATTTGAACTCACCAAACTTCCTGAGAATATTTAAAACTCTGAGAAAAAAGTGCCAGTTATTCTGAAATGCTATCTTATTTCTAAAAACTGGGATCAAAGTTCATCCCCAGAATTTTACGTAATCCCCTGTTTTTCTCTTTGCCATTTTTCCTTCCTTGATTTTTCTTCCCGTTTATAATGCAACAAATGAGTAAATATTCATAAACAGTGAGAAGAATGTATTGGAAAGTTTAATATCCACTTGGGGTAATTTTCTACAGATATTAAGTTGAACAATAGGATGGTCTGAAAAAAAAGTTTTTCATTGTTATGTGGCAATCGCAGGGATCGCACTCCGGCCCCCTTCTTACCTAATCCCCCTTTTTTCACTTTAAATTTGAAAAATCTCATGAAACACCTAAAATCTAACATTTGGTCTTTTTCTTCTTTTTGACAAGGTTCTAATTTATTTTTTAAGAATCGCAAACACAAATTCAAGACAATTCAAGACGCTTTGTAAGAAATTATTTTTAATGATGCCAATAAAAGATTTATTTGCTAATTTTGTAAACTTCAAGGACACCGTCTAAAGCGCAAAGAAATTGCTAAAGATTCAATTGAGAAACTAAACCCGAATGATAAATTAATTCTGTAGTAAGAAATTCAAAAAGTCTTGATAGAGGCCAAAAATGTTCTAAAAACAGAGGAAATAAAGAGATTTTCCACAAAAATAGGAGAATAAATTAATTTAAATAAAATTAATGTTTGTCCCATATTGAATTCAATTTAGAAAGCTTTAAGTTGAATTTTAAATCAAAAAGATACATTTTCAACTAAGAAGATTAATTTTCTACCAAAAAAGAAGACAAATTTTCGACTAAAGTGATCAATTTTCAAATAAAATAATTTATCGACAAGAAAATTATTTTTAACAAAGTAGTTTAACCTTCAACCAAGCAGTTCAATTTTCAACCAAAAGAGATGAATTTTTAACGAAAAATGTAATATTTGATATTTTAACCAGAAAAGATTGTTTAACCAAATTGTTGAATTTTCAAATCAAAGCGAAAAATTGACTACATAAAAGTTGAATTGTCAACCCTAAAATATGAATCTTCAACAAAGAATGTAATTTTAAACCAAGTTGTGGAATTTTCAAACATAAAAGTTGAATTCTCAACGAAAAATATGATAGTTGATATTTCAACCAAAAACGATTTTAATTCTGAATCAAAAATAGTTTAATTTATCCTGAAAAGACGAATTTTCAACACAATAGTTGATTTTCCAACCAAAAAAGATTTTTCAGTCAAGAAAGAAAAGGAACAAATTGTTGAATTTTCCAGTGAAAACAGCGAATTTTCTACAAAACAATTGAATTTACAACCCTAAAATATGAATCGTCAAAAAAAGGTCATTTTGAACCACATAGTTGGATTTTCTTCGTAATACTTGAATTTTCATCTTGAAAAAACAATTTTTTCAACAATATTATTAAATTTTTTACAAAAAATATGAATTCTCAACCAAAAATATGATAGTAGACTCAGCCAAAAAGAATGAACTTTCTAGAGAAACTATCTTCATATAAAATAAAATACCTAAAACTTCGTATCAGCGAAAAGTATGTTAGTTAAGTGGTTAAAAAAAGAAAATAATTATTAAAATTCTAAAAAATATATAATAAGGTGCAATTAATTTGAGGCTAATTTTTCTATGGCTTGCTTTTACATGTTAGCAAACTGCGTATTTAAAAAAATGTTTATCATCATAGTTTTGTCATTTTCTTGCGTAATAATTTTCTTTAATTCCTGATTTTTACACTGTAATCTTTTCTTGGCTTGCATTAAAAATACATTAGAAACAAATTTAAGCGTCTATGGAAACATAAACAGAAAAATTATGTTTTTTCAGATCTTAATTTTTGTATTTTTAGAATTAATTTTTTCTAGCATACTTTGAAATCTACTTTAAAGAACTCAGGCTATAGTACTGAAAAGAATACGCCAGAACAAAAATTGATTTCAATGAGGAATCAAAATCTATTTACTGATAAAAATACATTTTTTTCATTTCAAGCTAAAGTATTTTTAATTCATTTATTTATCCATTTTTTAATCTTTGATCTTCTTTATTTTTTTCTTATGTATTTTTTTCAGTATAAAATGCTAAACTGTTCAACAAATTTTTGAAAGTTAGCTAAAAAAATGTTCAAACACGAAAATGACTAGAAGGCTTGTTAAAGAAAAGGCGCTACTGTTAGATGCTTCGTTTAACACTCTTGAAATTTTCATATGATAAATAAAGTTTTTAATAATAAATAGAATCCCCTTTAATTCCCATTTCTTTGGAAAAAGATCCTCGTTTTCCCTGTAAAGGTTAGAACAAAATAAGGAGAGAAAATATTTTCCGAGACAATCCTCGTATTGTTGACGTTGAAATTACGCCAATCTTGAATAGAATTTGTACTCTATAAATTGAAAAATCAGCTCTATTGAAATACTGACAAGCCTTCTATTAGAAAAATGACAAACCTTTCATTGAAGTGAAAGAAAACGACATCTTGATACTGTTTCTCGAAAGGTAAACTGATTTTTCTTACAATAACTTTTCTACTTTTTTCTTCTCCACTCTCCGCTAGCTAATTTAAATATTCTTGCATCGTCCCCTGAGCCTGCAATAGATCGAAGCAATCTGGTATTAAACCTTCACCTTTAGATTGGTTGGAACATAGCATCTTGCAAATTGCAATCTAATTTACCTTCGACAGAATTGCCTCAGAAAGGTATTATCGATGTAAGTAATGGAAATACGAAATTTATATAGAAAGTACTTCTTTTTTTGAAGGATTATTCCATAGTCTTTCGGTTTTTTTATGACTAACCGTATAAATACCAATTATGAAAGAGCAATTAAGAGCCGGGAGACGAAATTGCAAGAATTAATGAATATCCATGAGTAGAAAGAGACGAGGGAAAATTGGGCAGGCTCTAGGTTTAAAAAAAAAATACTTTTGATGGATAAAACAAGCCTGTGTCATTGCGGGTTGTTGGTTTTTGTGAAATAGGTACATGTACATGGACGAGGATTCGTTTTGAGCTTTGTTTCGCTTAGCTTTACGCTTATGGGTAAAACCAATCGAACGCGAATTCTCGTTTCGGCCGATTAGCTGAACTCGGCGAAGCGAGTACGCAGAACTGGTAAGGGTCGTAAGTTCGGTAATTCGCCATATGTATTCGGATTTGAATTACGGCCGCACAAATCAGAGCCTAGCCATATTTTCTCTTTCAGCAGCGCAGTATTTCGGATAATAAAATCATCAGCCTGCTATTTCAGTCATTCAAATTCTCGTCATTTGATGCCTCAGAGTTGGGAGTAGTTAGGAGTAGTGACCAGTACAGTAGTCGTTAGTAGTTATAGTAGTTAAAAGTAGTTAGTAGTATAGTAGCAGTTAGGAGGAGCTAGGAGTAGTTAGGAATAGCTAGGACTAGTTAGGAATAGCTAGGAGTAGTTAGGAGTATTTAGGTCGAGTTAGAAGGAGGTAGGAGGTGCTAGGAGTAATAAGGAGTAGTTAGTAATAGTTAGGAGGAGCTAGGAGTAGTTCAGAGTATTTAGGAGAAGCTAGAAATAGTTAGGAGGAGCTAGGAGTAGTTAGGAATAGCTAGGAGTAGATAGGAGTAGTCAGGAGTAGTTAGGAAGATCTAGAAGTAGTTAGTAGGAGCAAGGAGTAGTTAGGAGTAGTTAGAAGGAGCTAGGTGTAGTTTGAAGTAGTTAGGAGGAGCTTTCAGTAGTTCGGAGTAGTTACGAAGAGCTAGGAGGAGCTAGGAGTAGTTCGGAGTATTTAGGAGGAGCTAGAAATAGTTAGGAGGAGCTAGGAGTAGTTAGAAATAGCTAGGAGTAGATAGGAGTAGTCAGGAGTGGTTAGGAAGATCCAGAAGTAGTTAGTAGGAGCGAGGAGTAGTTAGGAGTAGTTAGAAGGAAGCTAGGTGTAGTTTGAAGTAGTGAGGAGGATCTTTGAGTAGTTAGGAGTAGTTACGAAGAGCTAGGAGTAGTTGGGAGTTGTAAGAAGCAGTTAGGAGGAGCTTGGAGTAGTAAGGATTAGTTGGGAGTAGTTAGGATTAGTTAGGAGTATTTAGGAGGAGCTAGGAGTAGTCAAGAGTAGTTAGAGTAGGAGCGGCGACTGATGTTGCGAGACAAAATGTATCGTTCAATTTAAAGAATGATATGAGATATTTTGTTCTGCCAATATATAGAACATGTAGCTAGCTATCTTAGATTTATTCTATATATATATATAACCAAAATTATATTGTAATTAATTAAAAACGTAGAGCAGTGCTTATCTGTCTTGTAAATAGAAAATCAAAAATGGCTTTTTAATATTAGAACTGCAACATATTAGGAGAGAGTGGAGGAACCGCTTTTGTGACGATTTGTGACGTAAAGGGTATAGATGTTAACGCAGAATGTGAAATTACACATGAAAAATATCTAACATGTTTTTGAAATAATTGAAAAATTTATTTTATTTCCCTCTTTTCCCCTTTTTGTAGAATGCCTCTTTGTCACCCTGTTTTCAAGAAACTTTCCCTTTTTCTCAATTTTTTGCTTGAATACGATCTAAATTAATAGAACTCATTAAGAAAATCTAAGTATTTATCATTGAAAGTTAATAGTTTTGAATTAAAAAATCTACTATTATATTTTTTGTTAAGAATTCATCTCTTCTGGTTAAGAAGTCTACTGATTGATTGAAGATTGAACTATTTTGTTGAAAATTCGCTTTTTTTTGTTGAAAATTATTTCTTTCAACTGAAAATTATCTATTCCATTATTTCTTGAAAGTCGATGTATTAAGTTGTAAATTTGTCTTTATTGATTGAAGATTAGTTTTTCTTTTAACTGAAAATTTAACTATTCCATTACTAGTTGGAAAGTGATCTTTTTTAGTTGGAAATTCAACGATTTGATTTGAAATTGATCCATTTTGTTATAAATTCATCTTTTTGGTAGGAAATTCATCTTTTTGGTAGGAAATTAATCTTCTTCATTAAAAATTCAACTATTTCGTTGAAGTACTTTGTAAAAAATTTATTTTACTGCAAATGTAACTATTCCATTTTTAATGGAAAATTGCTCTCTTAGTTTAAAATTTAATTATTTGTGAAAAACTCAACCGTTTAGTTGAAAATTAGTTTTTTTTGGTTTGAAAATTTCTATAATTTTTGTAGAAAAATCAACAATTTGTCTTAGAATTAACTTTTTGGTTTGAAAATTAACTTTTTGCGTAAAAATGTATATTTTTGGTTTGGAAATTGAAGCTTTTTATAGAGAATTCGCCTTTTTCGTTTGCAAAATTAACAATTTACTCTTTTGTTAAAAACTAATCTATTTTTCTTGTCTATTCAACTATTTGGTTGAATATTTGTCTACTTTGGATTCAACTATTTTTTATTAAAAATTAAAATCTTTTTTGGCTGAAATTTGAACTATTACATTTTTTATTAAGAATTTAAAAAAATATAAATTTGACTATTTTTTATTAAAAATCAATTTTTTGTTAAAGATTCATTATTCGACTTGAAAATTCAACGATTTTGTTGCAAATTTAAATATTTTGTTAAAAATTTATTAATTTTGTTGAAAATTTAACGGTTTTGTTGAAGATTTAACGGTTTTGTTGAAGATTTTTCCTTTTAGATTCGACTATTTGGCTAAACAATTTTTGAATCTTGAAAATCTTCGCAAATTGAAAATTCAACTGTTTCTGATTTAAAAATTAAAATCTTTTCGGGCTGAAATATTAACTATTACATTTTTCGTTGGGAATTTATGCTTTTGGTTAAATTCTACTTTTTTATTCAGACTGAATTTTTCTTCAAGATTCATCATTTTAGGTGAAAATTTTAATATTTCATTGCAAATTTAATTATTTTGTTGAAAATTGAGATAATTATTTTGTTGAGAATATGACTTTTATGTTGAACATTTGTCTTTTTAGTTAGACGATTTGTCCTTTTGTATTGAAAATTCAGCTGTCTTCTAAAAAATTAGTCCTTTTTTATTAAAAATTCAACTATTTGGTTGAAAGTGCAACTGTTCTTGGTTAACGCGTAATTTCTTTTGTTACAAAATTTGACCATTTGGTTGAAAATCTCAAAAACCTTAAAAATCTTGAAAATCTTTTTAGGTTGAAAATTCAGTTGGTTTTGATTGAAAATAAAAACATTTTTTGGCTGAAATATCAACTATTACATTTTTCGTTGAAAATTAATCTTTTTCGTTAAAATTTTTGCCTTGAAGATACATCATTTTAGTTGAAAATTCAACTATTTTCTGAAAAATTCAATTGTTTTGTTGAAAATTCGTCTCTTTAGTTCAAAATCTTCATAGGTTTAAAATTCAACTATTTTGATAAAAATTCGTATCTTTTGTTTGAAATTTTAACTTTTTGGTTAAAAATTCATATTTTAGTGTTTAAAAGTCAACGTTCTTTGAAAGAATTTATTCCCCAATTAATTTGGTGAAAAATCAGCATATTTCCCATCTTTTGAGAGCATGGCGGAATTGGAACGGCCTCCTGTATTCGAAGAAGATTTATCAATACTTAATACTTCTTACGAAATTGGATTTTGGAATATTCCGTTCGGTGGATAGTAAAAAGGAAATTAATTTTTTCATTTGAATATTTTTCATGTTGGAAGGATCTTCTTGGAGTGAATTTATAGATGTAAATAAACGCCGAACTCGAGAGGTGCAAATACCTGCCCTTTTGATTATTATCCACTCGTGTCTGGGAAGATTGGACTATAAAATTCTAAAGAAACCGAGTCGGATATTCGTCTATGTCGTGCTTCGACCCATCAGGAATCTGGTCCGTATGTTTATTTAAGCTCATTTACCACTACATAGTCAGACACGTGGAATATTAAGCATGATAATTTTAAACCAGAGGTAATTTTAAAAAAGTGTCTCTAATGTTTGTCGTCAGCAAGGCTTTCTTATCATATAACATTGATTAAAGGTGCACGAGCCTTGTGCCATTCGTGACCTTTTCTATTTCTCACTGTTCGATTTCTCTTATTTTTTGTGTTCCTTTCTTTTATTTTTACAACTTTCAGACTTCGCAGTCTTTCCCTCATTCCACCATTTTTCCTTTTTTCAAGAATTGCTCTTTTTTCCCTTTTTTCAAGAAACTTTCCGGTTTACATCTTTTTCTCGTTTTTTCGCTTAAGTGCGAACTGAATTAATAGAACTTAATGAGAAAATCTAACTATTTTCGGTTTGAAGATCATTCTTTTTTATCGAAAAGTCTATTAATTATATTTTTTGTTTAAAGTTATTCTTTTTTGGTTGAAAATTTAACTAACTTTGGGTTGAAAATTAATTTTTGTAACTGAAAATTTATGTATTCTATTTTTGTTTGAAAATTCAACTATTAAATTTTTAATTAAGAATTCATCTTTTTTGGTTGAAAATTCAAGTACTTGCTCGAACTACCTTGTTTAGAACTCATTTTATTAGTTAAAGTTTTAAAAAATTTGTTTGAAACTCTTTTTTTTTGTTGAAAATTAATTTTTTATCTGAATATTTTACTCTTTCATTTTTGGTTGTAAAATGATGTATATTGTTGAAAATTCGTCTTTTTGGTTGAAAATGTAAACACTTCGTTAAAATTTGAACTTCTTTGTTCAAAATTAATTTTTTCATCGAAGATTTAACTATTTGCTTAAATAGTCGTTTCTTGTTTTGTTCAAAATTGATTTTTTGAACTGAAAATTTCACTATCCCATTTTTGGTTAAAAATTTATGTATTTTGTTGAAAGTTCATCTTTTTCGGTTCAGTATTTAACTTCTTGGTTGAAATTGGGACTTTATTGTTGAAAATTTATTTTTTGGTCGAAGACTTAACTATTTAGTTGAAAATTGAACTTTTTTATTCGAAAATTCAACTAATAAATTTTTCATTAAAAATTAATCTCTATTGATTGGCAATTCAACTACTTGGTTAAACTACTAAGTTAAAAACTCATATCAGTTGAAGATTTAACTATTTTGTTAAAACCTTGTTCTCTTGCTTTCGTTGAAAAGTAATTTTTTAACTGAATATTTAGCTATTCGAATTTTTGGTTGAAAATGTATGTATTTCGTTCCAAAATTGTTTTGGTTGGTTGGAAATTTAACTACTTGGTTGACATTTGAATGACTTTGTTGAATATTCATTTTTTGGTCGAAAACTCAACTATTTAGTCGAAAATTGACTATTTTTATTTGAAAATTCAACTGTTAAATTTTTCATTAAAAATTAATCTTTTTTGGTTGACAATTCAACTACTTGGTTTATTTATTTTTTGCAAACTCATTTTATTGGTTGAAAATTTAACTATTCTGTTTAAAATTCGTTTTTTGTTGTTGTTGAAAATAAATTTTTTAAACTGAATATTTAGCTATTCCATTTTTGGTTGAAAATTTATGTATTTCCTTGAAAATTCGTATTTTCGGTAAAAAATTTTACTACTTAGTTTAAATTTGAACTACCTTGTTAAAGATTTATTTTCTGGTCGTATATTTAACTATCCTGTTGAAAATTCGTTTCTTCTCATCAAAAATTAATTTTTTAAACTGAAATATTTACTGTTCCATCTGGGCTTAAAAATTGATCGTTTTTAGTTGAAAATTCAATTATTTGGTGAAAAATTAATTTTTGTGTTGACCATTCAACTGTTTTGTGGAAAAATCGTGTTTTTGACTTAAAAATTCAATAAATTCGTCTTTTGGATTGAAAATTCTATTATTTTGGTAGAAAATTTAATTATTGGGATGAAAAGTAACGATTTTGTTGGAAAATTAACTATTACATGTTTTGATGAAAACTTAATCCTTTGGTTGAATATTTAACTATTTGATTGCAATTTTTTTTTTGAATGAATTTTTTTAACTGAAAATTCAACTATTCTATTTTTGGTGTGAAATTTATCGTTTTTAGTTGAAAATTCAATTATTTAGTAAAAAATTAACTTTTGTGTTGACGATTCAACTTTTTTTTTGTAGAAAAATCGTGTTTTTGACTTGAGAATTCAATTGTTTTGTTAAAAATTCATCTTTTGGATTGAAAATTCTATCATTTTGGTAGAAAATTTAATTATTGGGATGAACAGTAACGCTTTTGTTGGAAAATTAACTATTACATGTTTTGATGAAAATTCAATCCTTTGGTTGAATAGTTAACTATTTCATTGAAATTTTTGTTTGGAAATGAATTTTTTTTTAACTGAAAATTTAACTATTCTATTTTTGGTGTGAAATTGGTCGTTTTCAGTTGAAAATTCAACTCTCTTCTAAAAAATCGTCTTTTTGGCTTCTTAAATCAACTATTTGGTTGAAAATACATCTGTTTTTGGTTAAAGGTAAATCTTTGTTGTTTAAATATTATACCATATGGTTTAAAATTCAAGTATTTGGTTGTAAATGCAACTGTTTGGTTCTTCAAATTTTTGTTGTTGAAAATTTAAATATTACGTTTGAAAAATCCTTGTTCTATTCTCATATTTTCGTGAAAATTACTCTATTTCCCCTCTTTTAAAAAAATGTTTGGCTGTAAAGTCTGATCTTTGCAATTTTCATCACTAAACGTCTAGGTGTTTAGTTATACATAATCATAAAATACATTTTTACACTTTCCTAAATAATTTTCCAAATTCTGGAGATTTATTTTATAGTGGTTTGGAAAATGATGGTTTCAGGAGTTGTACCAGGTAACTATTTGAACTAGTTCTTTGCATAATTATCACATCGGATGATCAGGATAATTTCGTCTTTTATTGGTCTAGTCTATAATTCGATTGGGTGCTATCGACGAGATCCTTGTGGTTTTGGTGGTTAGGGGATGAACAGAGAATGGGCGTGTAGATTGCTAAGAGAGACAGCTTCAGGGTCCTCGCTTCTACAGGAGTATTGGTTAATTCCGTTAAAGGTTCCTCTTCAGTAACTTTCATGTCTTGCTAGAATCCAGCAGACTACTTCTTATTTATCTCTTTTCATCCGAACCCACCCTTCTGTCAATAACCGTCTTCCGTAAACCCCATCTTTTCAGAACATTGTAGAATTTTCTACATCGATACTTTCAATAGGAATTCTTCAAGATTTTTCTAAGAGTTGTGTCCAAAATAAGAAATAATATATATTTAATTGAAATATTAGTGGCGTTCTGTATTTAAATGAAAATCTTAATTGCATAATTAATATTGTACAGAAAATATACAACATTTTGATATTTGCGGTTACAAACTCAGAGCGCTACCACCTGATCTAACCGGGGTTTCAAGATCCTCTTATCGGATCTATGTAACGTGCGTTGAACTTTTTAAAAAATTTTCAATTTGCATATGATTTTGTTCATTGATTTAATGAAGTTACAATGTTATTTTGAAAAGTTGATAATTCTGAAGTTTATTTGAAAGCATCTAAGCTCTGATTGAAATATACTAATGAAAATTTTCCTTTCTTTGTTACAGGTGAGTCTATTTTTGATTGGTTTTGATTGCTTATCTAATCTAAAATCGATGTGAGTACGCTTCTTCTAATTACTAAATATTCATGTGAGAAAGCCTGTGTAAATTTAGTAGGTTTGTAAAAGGTCATGGCTAGTGTACTTGGCTAATTATAAGTTAGTTGATAAAAAGTTAACAAATCGTAATCAATTTTTCCTTCACTTCTACAAATAGTTCTTTTGTATTAGAATGTCACGGATCGTTTCTGAACAAGAGAAAGCTTCCATACAAATAAGTTTTATATTAATTCTAACATTGTCACCATGTAACGTAAAATCGAATTCGAATTTGCGTTTAAAATAGAAACTTGTCTAGATGTTTTTCAATATCTACAACAGCTTTCGAGATGTTATTTCTTTTGTATATCAAAAATTCGGGTCTGGTGCAAAATCGAACCTTTTAAAATTCTTAAGTGTTCGGAACATTTTAGCTTGGATCCATTTTTAAAGGGTTCTTTAATGGTGAAAGTTCAGACCGACATTTTTCATCATGTGGATCTTCCCCGGAACTTTTGAAATTCCTGAATGTCCTACTCGGACCCTCATCTTTTAACATTCTTAAGGGATTCGAAGATTTTAACTTGGAACCCGGATCATTTCAAATCATTAAGAGTCAGTTTTCAAGTTTCAAATTTTTTTCAACCCACATAGATGACTTGAATATTGCAATCATTATTTTGTCTTCAAAAATGTTTGCTTTTTCTTATCAATAATAATAATCTTCGAAAATATTTGTTCTTAAGTTTCTCAATTTTTGGATGCATAACCTGGAACGATACCAATTTTTAAATGTATTAAACTAAAACTTTGTTCAATATTTGAAACTAAGTTTTTTCAAACAAAGTTTCGGTTAGACTGGTTTAATATGATAGAAATCTTTTTGGAGGCCTAATACCAGTATTTTTGATGTTAGATTCAACAGAGGTCTCTGTTATAGAATCGTTGATAAGTAGATAATCTACTATATCAAAATTAACTTTTATTATGCGAAATTAAATTAAAACGCGAGAAATTAAGTTCGGAAAAATTCACTGCGAACTGGATTTGAACCAGCAACCAACTCATTACATGTGAGGTGCTCTACCAATTGAGCTATCGCAGTTCACCAGTGAAAATTTCAGAACTTGTATTTCCTTAATTTCGATCGAAATTATTATTTCTAGAGATGTACCCAAACTTTGTTTAAAAAAACTTAGTTTCAAATATTGAATTAATAACTGGCCTTAAAATAATAAAATACAAGTTCTGAAATTTTCACTGGTGAACTGCGATAGCTCAATTGGTAGAGCACCTCACATGTAATGAGTTGGTTGCTGGTTCAAATCCAGTTCGCAGTGAATTTTTTAGAACTTAATTTCTCGCGTTTCAATTTAATTTCGCATAATAAAAATTAATTTTGATATAGTTGATTATCTACTTATCAACGATTCTATAACAGAGACCTCTGTTGAATCTAATATCAAAACTACTGGTATTAGGTCTCCAAAAAGATTTCTATCATATTAAACCAGTCTAACCAAAACTTTGTTTAAAAAAATTTAGTTTCAAATATTGAAGTAATAACTGGCCTCAAAATAATAACATCTCTAAAAATAATAATTTCGATCGAAATTAAGCAAATACAAGTTCTGAAATTTTCACTGGTGAACTGCGATAGCTCAATTGGTAGAGCACCTCACATGTAATGAGTTGGTTGCTGGTTCAAATCCAGTTCACAGTGAATTTTTTAGAACTTAATTTCTCGCGTTTTAATTTAATTTCGCATAATAAAAATTAATTTTGATATAGTAGATTATCTACTTATCAACGATTCTATAACAGAGACCTCTGTTGAATCTAACATCAAAAATACTGGTATTAGACCTCCAAAAAGATTTCTATCTTAAACTTTGTTGTTGTTGAAGTTTTTAGTTTGAAAGTTCACAATGATGTAAGATACTACTTTAAAATTGCACAATTCGCAATTTGTTATATTGAATGAATGTCTGTTCAATTTTGCAGTCCTTTTAGAAATTAACCTATGTACGGGGTATTATTTCTCAACTTCCCCGTATAAAAAATCGATAGTCTTGAAATGGTTCTCCTTTAAAAAGATACTCCAATTTGGGAAATAGCCAGAAATAACCGGGAACCGGGGCAGGACTGTATGGGGGCTGCCGAAGTTGAAGTACGATCACTTTTAAATAACCTAAACCACTGTTAAATTTGACTATCACTCAAAGACTCATCACCACACACTTTCCGAATCACTACGATGCTTTCCGAACATGAATGTCCAAGTTTTTGCCAAAATTTAATTCACACTTTTTGTTCGGTGCGTTCCGTCATCCTGAAATTCGACGCGTACGTGGTTAAACATTTATGCAACTGCGTATACTAATCGACTTAGGATTCGTTGGTCCGCGTCACTTAGTGACAACTAGGTACAAAGCTAGAGCACAAGGTCGGATACTTTCCGGACATACCTAGTGTATTAGCTTAATTTGTTTCATAAGAGCTCCACTTTAAGGAGGTTTCCCCTACACAAAAATATTCCAAACAAGATTATTAGGACCACAATTACTCAAGAAAATCTTGTGGTAGAAAAAAATCTGTTTCAAGAGACCGAAATTGAAGAGTTGAGTCTGTTTTTTTGCACACCCAAACAATGCCGATAAGAGAGCTCTCTTTGTCGTGCTTTTCTTTGCACAAGCCCCAAGCGAGGGTGCGCATCGCCAGACATGAGAAACAACAGAAACAGGTGCACCTTTAATCACGGCTAGAAGCTCAGAAGGTGGCAAAAGGAATACTGGAGAGCATGAGGGTTTGTGGGAGCTTGAATCAAATATGGTCTATGGAAGAAACGAACTGTGATGAAGCACTGGAGGGTGGTTAGGTGAAGCCAGTCGAATCAGGGCTAAAACGGGAAAGACAAGAAGGTGACTGCACTTTTGGACTTTTAGAGAGATCGGAAACTGAATGGCAAGACGCGAAAGAAGGTGGATAGGGTTGGTACAAATAAAGACCGTGGAGAACTGTGAAAGAGTAGGGCACGCGCCTTCCGGGTATGGGGTTGTTTCAAAGAATACCCACTTTTAATCTGGCAGCTTTCGCCCCACGTTAGGCGGTACCCGAGCGGAATAAAACGAAGTGGCAGGCCAAGGGATCCAGGGGATGAAAGGGGAGAATGAAAGGGTGCTAGAATCCACAGACGGAAGACCCGAAGCAAGGAGGAAAACGGAAGGAACCCTTCTCTTATAGACTCTAGAAGTCTAGAGTAAAGCTTGCTTGTGTCCTTCTCATTGTCGGTGGATTCCATGCTGGACTCACAGAAGCCAGACCTGTACATCATCGATTTTTTTTTGAAATTTGGCTACTTTTTTGTTTATTAGAGAAAATATAGATTGTCAGAGAAACACTTTTTGAGTCTCTAAAACACAAATTGTACTAGTATGGTGTCACTTATTTTACTTTTTCCGAAAATCTTTTGCTCCTACTTATGATTCTGGTGCGAAAAGACCCAGAAATTGAATGACCTAATCTTATCCAAATTGGTTATTAGTTACCCGTCGCCCTAGGCACTTGAAGTGTCTTATATAAAAAAAATTAAATTAATTTAATTTTTAATTTATTTAATTAATTTTATATTTTCTCATCTATAAAACTTGCAAAAATGTTGATTTCCAAAATGGCGGAATCATCGAGCAGGGTCAAAAATTGAATTTTCCATAGTTATTAACTTAAAATGCTCAAACATTTTAAAAAAATCTAATCAATTCTTGTTTAGTGAAATTGTGTACAGGAAAATTACAAATAAAAATAAATAAAAAATGACGGCACATCAAGAATTTCAAAAATAGCTTATTTCTGCAGTTTTCAATCAAATAGTTTAAAAATTTGCTAGAAAAATACGTTTGACTTCAGAAATCATCCTATAATTCCAGAAGTCGAAAATTTGGCAAAAATCCAAGATTATCCGTCATCTTGTATTTTGCAAAATTTTTAATTTTCTTCTTCACTATTCACTTTAAAATAATTTATTATTAACCATATAACAAATAATATACATATTTATACAAAAAAGGTCCACATTTGGAAGCCCGATAATAAATAAATAATAAAATAATCAACAAAATAAAAAAAATATGTTCATCAAATAAAAATATTATATTTTATTTCTTATTTTGTTATTTAAATTTTTTAAAATTTTTTACATTAATAAATTTCCTTGGTTCGGCAATTTTACAGTGTCAGATATTTTATAATGTGGGAAATTTTATTTCATGAATTTTCAAATTAGGCAATATCACAAACTTTTTGGAATTTTAATACTGAGGAATTTTCCAATTCGTGAATAATTTTGAATTGTCGGCAATTGTCTAATTGGGGAAATTTTTTATTTCATGTATTTTCTTTTTTGGGTAGTGAAACGTAATAAAAGTAAAAAATTAATTGGAAAAGTGTTCCATTTAGAATTTTTTGGGAATGTGCACAAAGAATTTTTTTTTTTTTTGTATAATGTTAATCCTCAATTTAAAAAAAAAAGTTGAACATGTCGAATATAAAATGTTTTTCAGCTTGAATCGCAGAATCATAAAAATATTTTTCTCTCATGGAAACAAACTTGTTTGGTGATTTAGTAATTTTTGAATTTTTTTGCAATTTTGTAATTTTGTTTTGCTCCAATCCACAAAGAAAATAAATGCGTTTTTTTAATGATATTTAGAGGTTCCGCAAGCAAAAAATACGCTTTTGTACATTTTATTCAGAATCGTGAATATTAGGTGAATCAAGTTAAAACTCAAAAGTTCTCTTCACAATTAGCCGTAGAATACGAATCCAAAATTGCTTTCAGAATTTCATCCCCATAAGTGTGATTTATAGGAAGACAAAAAAAAATCAATAAGTGAAAAATTTGGTTTTGCGAAATTTTGGCGCTAATTATAATTTTTCGCAAAAGGTTAATAAAAATTGTTTCACATACGTAAATTATTGCTTTCTATTGATAATTATACGTTCAAATGGATTATTTAAACAATTTATTATTAATTATAACAATATCATCTTAGAATAATGATAGAAAGTTGCAGTTTTTCTAAAACTTTCCACTTGTTGTCCACTTTTCAATCAGAGTGATGGAATAGTAAATTCAAGTTACCAAAAATAATTGTTTAAACAATTTATTATTGTTTATAAATATCTTCTCTTAGAGTAATTCTAGAAAGTTTCGGGGTTTTCAGAAATTTTCAGCTTTTTTTTACTTTTGGGTTAGGAACAAATAATAAATATTAATATTAATTTAAACAAAAAGGCTCTCATTAACTACTTCAAGAAAAATTTACATTTAAGATGATCCACATATAAAGTTTGAAGAATATTTCACATATCTGTTTTATTTCAGAAAAATATATTCACAAAGAAGAAAGAGATTGTTTAAAAAATAATTCCTTTCTATGTTTATTTATCATTTGTTTATAAATAAGAAGCCAAAGTTGAAAATTTAGGAATTATGTTTGTTAACTTGCATTAATTTTCACCTCACTGAGTGAAAAGTGAACGAAAAGTTAAAAATTTCAGAAAAAAACGGCAACTATCTAGCATTTATATAGGAGAAGATAGTTATAAACAATGATGAATTGTTCAAACAAGTGGGTTGACTCAATCACATTAACTATTACTTTACTCCAAGAGAAAAATGGAGAATATTATTAAATATTTAAAAATTGATAGAATTGTTTAAAGAGTTATGTTTGTTAACTTGAATTAATTATTACGCCACTCTCATTGAAAAGTGGCAAATAGTGGAAAATTTCAGAAAAAACTGAAATTCTTTAGCATTATTCGAAGCGAATATTGTTTTAAATAATAACCAATCGTTTAAACAATTATTTCTGTTAAATCTAATAGATATTATTATTACCCAATTATATAATCTTTTATTACTATTATTGATGTAAACATCCAGTTATCAGTAGAAAGTAATATTCTAGGCGTTAGGAACAATTTGTATTTAAAAAAAAACTCAAAAAATCATAATTAGCGCAAAAAACTCGCAAAACTAAATTGATCACTTATAGAGTTCTTTGGGGCCCTATAGAAGAGACTTGCGGGGATAATATTTAAAAATTAATGATACATTTATATTCCATAGCTAATTGTGGATAGAAATGTTCGATTTCAACTCGATTTACCCAATATTGACGATTCTGAATAAAATTTACAAAAGCGCCTTTTTTTAATTGGAAATACGTGTTAAACTTTATGGGGCTTGCAGAACCTCTAAATATAATTTGAAAAACATTTTTGGTTCACCCTATTACACGAGGGTAGGATGATTAAAGCTGTATGAAAAGCGATTGTCAAGCTGAAATTAAAAATCGAATATCCGGAATGTTCATTTAGTATTCCACTTTCAATGACTTGATAAGAAAATTGTATTTTATTTGACTAATTTCATTAAATTCACTTGTTTCACGCTTTCTTGGAAATTTCTTAGAAGAAAGAACACGCTACCCTATGTTTCTCAGTTCCTCTATTTTCTCTAACTCTTCAGTTTCCTGTTCTTTGTTCCAGTCGAAGAAAAGCGAAGTGGAAGGGCTTTTCTTTCTGTAACGAAGAAACCTTTCTTTTCCAAGAACAAACGTCTCATCCTCTCAGAGATTAAGAAAAAAAAATTTAGATCTCAGACAAATGCGAATCTTGAAAAAAATTTAATTGCTGTATCATTTCTTTTCTTTTCTGTATTAACCTTACTGTCGTTTTTTTATTTCTCACTTTGCTATACTTTCTGGCGAGATATAATATAAAGAAAATAAAAGCATGAAAAGTAAAAGAAGCGTAGTTGAGGAAACTTACATTGGTATCGCTTATTAAGCTAAAACTTTTCTCATTCCGCCGCGAATTCGAAATGTATCATGACCTAGGTCAAATGAAATGAAATATTACCTAAGATTTGTTTCCTTAAAAGTTTCAAAAAGGGATTATTTATTTGTAAAACATAACAATCTTTTATACAATTTGTTTATGAAAATATTAACAATTATAATTTTAGCAAATTTCGAGTAAATACATATAACAAATATGACGTTTCTACTTGAAGACCTCATCAGAAGACTTCACCCACGGGTCTGATGATTATGTCGGATAATTGAACGCGTGGGTGGGTACCTAAAGCATAAACTACAGCATCGGCTATATCGTCCGATTCTAGGTACGGCCATCCAGAAACGTCTTTATCAAAATCGAATATTTCCGTTTTCACAAGCCCAGGACTGATGCTCTAAAAAATATGATATTAGTCAAAATATATATACATATATTAGGGTGGTCCAAAATAACGTATTTTCTAACTTTGACCATCTAATACTAGAAACTGAATCTTCATAGAGGAAAAACTCTCGTGAATTTTTTTTTCAGATTTTAAAACAAATAATTGAGCGAGCCCATCGTTAATAAATTTCTTATGGACTTCAACACAGAAAAACCTCTATTTTTCTTCGTGTTTGAATTAAACATGTAAATTTTTGTCATAAAATAATGAAATTTTAGACATTTAATATTCTGGCTATAAGAATAGACATCAATAAAAGTGTTTATTGAAAAACTAATTAGAAGTGTTATTTTTCGATCTACAAAAATGATGGTTTTTGACTAAAAAGTCCGAAAAATGTTGGTACTATTAGTTAAGAATTACAACAGTTGTTCTTCATAGAGTCAAGAATTGATCATTCAAAAATGGATCATTTTGAAGTTCAATATCAATAAGATAATTAGCAAAAACTAGAAGAGATTCATCCCTAAAAGGCGGAGAGAGTCCATACATATTTAAAAAAAAATTAAATTGTTTAAAAAAATAAAATTATTTTTAAAAAAATGTTGAAAAAATAAAATTGTTGACAAATTAAAACAATTGTTTCCCAAATAAAACTGTTTTAAAAAAATGTTTAAGAAATAAAATTGTTTAAAAAAGAAAATTTGTTGAAAAAAGAAAATTGTTCAAGAAATTAAATTGCAGAGGAAATTAAAGAATAAAAAATAAATTTTAAACAAATAATAAGAAAGAAAAATAAAATGGTTCAAAAAATAAAATCGATGAAGAAATAAAATTGTATAAAAAATAAAATAATTTAAAAAATTGAATTAAAAAATTAAACTGTTTAAAAACAATGTCACTATTTGTAATGAATTGAGTTCACGTGAAATTAAATTAACTTATTATAATTCTTCAACTAAATTAAATCATTCATTCCTCTGTAACTCATTAAAGTTTGTCAAAGTTTTCAGTAATAATTCCTAATTTAAAATCTTGTGTTATTTCTACCAAACTTTTGATGAATTACTATACAATAAATGATTGAACTCAGTTAAACAATCAATAATAAGTTAATTATATCTAATGTACATGAATCAAACTCATTATAACTAGTGATATATAAAAGATTATAAACTATTATCATTGATACAATTTATTCCATTATTCTTATAAATTTATTACTTATTTCTTCAGAATTTCAAATAATATAAAAAAATTCTCCATAAAGTATAAATTCCTAAGAAATCCAAGGATGTGGATTTTCAAAAAATTTAAATTTGTTTGAACATCTACGAGTATTCATAATAAACAAATCAGTACTTACAAATATTAAAATTTGTAGAAAATTTAGCGAGATAAAATGTTTCTCCTGCTTTTTTTTAGGAAAAATATATGCTTGAACAAATACGTATTATTTAAATAATTGTAAATTATTGAAACAAATTATTTTGTTACTATTATTGATTAAATAACTCATAAAGTCTAGAAAATACGTTAATTTCGCGAGTTAACTGAAAAAACCAAAATTTAAACAATTTAAAATTGTTTAAACAATTAAATATTAGTTAAAAAATTACTGGGTATTCTTAAATTACCGAATAATGATTATTTATCAAAAATTTATGATTGATTCTTATTCTCTGACGAATTATGAACAATATACTAAAACACGGAATCATTTTTAACATATTATCGCGTTTAAATATTAGATTTACAAAAAGCTGACTTTTTCCCATGTTAAATCAATGGGAAACTTCAGGGTCTTTGCAGCACCCCTAAATATTAACCGATTTTGCTCAAATTTGGAGGAGATTTTTTTTTTTGGGCACTCGAACAAAACTGGGGGGTGAAAGCAGAGAAGTTCGGAGAAAAAAATCGATCAGGTATAAATAAGAACCATCCTAATATATATACAGGGCGAAAAATACAGGAAATCTGGGAAATAGCCGGGAATTAACCGGAAATACAAATTTGAGCCGGGAATAACATTTGATGTTTAGGAAAATGTGAATTTTGGAAATGACAAATTTTTTTGAGATATCTAAGAAAATTGAAAATGATTTCTTATTTGATAAAATTAATTTCAAGAGAATATTTTTAAATATTTCAAAAGATTCCCAAAATTCTCGAAGAAGACTTCAGAAGATTTTAAGGAAATTTGTCTAATTATGCAGAATACAAAAAAAAAATTAAGAAAAATACCATTATCTTAAAAGATATTTAGAAGGTTCAGAAGTGTTGAAAAGATTAAAAAATAATTTAGCATTGGAAAATATTTCAGAATATGTAAATCAAAATGTAAGTTTTTGAAGCTTATGAAAAAAAATCAAAGGTATTTAAGAATTTTTAAAGATTTCAAGAAAATAATAATTTTTTTTCAAGATTCCTGAAAAAATTTTAAATGATTTTCTATTCTGAAAAATTAATTTTTAAGAAAATTTCAAAATTTTTGTAAAGATTTCTAAAAATTTAAAAAAAAATCTGGAGGATTTGAAGGGAATTCTTTTTCTTTCTTTAAAAATATTTTTCAAAATTTCGAGAATAAGTCAAGTCAGTTTAAAAGAAGGTTGGAAAATTCTTACATTTTCAGGTAAAATGCAATTGTTTGGATGAAAATTAATTTTTGTTGTTCAGGATTCAACTATTTCGTTAAAAATTCGTCTTTTTTTATTAAATTCAACTATAGTTTGTCATAAATTCTTTATTTATTGTTGAAAATTCAATTTTTGTAACTTAAAATTTAACTTTACCATATCTGGTTAAACATTGATATTTGTTAGTTAAGAATTCAACTTTCTTCGCTGAATTCTCTTTTTGATTTAGAATTACAATATTTTTAAGTTGAAATATCGATTATTACGTTTTTCGTTGAGAATGTATGTTTGTTGCTTAAAAATTCAATTACTTGGTTAAAGGTTTGATTAGTTCGTTAAAAATTAATTTTTTTAAATGATTATTCTTCATTTTAGATGAAAATTCATCTCTTTCTTTGAAAATGTAAATATTTTCTTGGAATTTTTTTTTTTAATTAATCTATTTAGTCAAAATTTCATCTTTTTGGATAAAGGTGCAACTGGTTGAAAATTTTTTTTTTTTGTGGAAGATTTAACTATTTTGTTGAAAGTTCTTCTTTTTACAAAAATAATTTAAAATTTAAAAAGATTTCAAGAAATTTTAAACAAAATATCGATTTTTCAAGATTTTTAGATAAAATTCAGAAGCGTTTAAAGAATTTTGAAATGTTTCAAGAAAATTGGAAAGTATTCTTAAGAATTATGGAAAAATTTGATACGTATTTTCAAAAATAAATTCTTAGAGAAAACTAAAAACAATTTCACAACATTTAAAACGATTTTCTAGAATTTAGAAAAAGAATATAAAAGATTTTAAAGCAAAAATTTTCTATTTTGCAAATTACAAAATTTTAGAAGAAAAATCGACTAAATTTAAGAGATATTTTGAAGTTTTGGAAGGATTCAAAAATAATTTTAAACTTGTAATGATTTCCAAGAATTTAAAATAAAATGTGCCTTTTTGAAGATTTCAAACAAAAAATTAGGATAAAGTTTTTATTAATTAATTTTTGCTTACCGAAATTCTTATTTTAGAGCCACGCAGCTCATCTTCTAAAGTTTGCGTTAATGCTGTTATTGCAAATTTCGTACTTGAATAAACATTCAAGGGAAATTTATTGCCGGTTCTAGGAATCCTGTGGCCTAAGATGCTGAAAGGTGAAGATTCATTTTTAAATATTCAGTTATTCAATCAAATATTAGGTTTTAGACATCAAATAAGAAAAAAAATAATAACAGGCTTCACTCTCATTCTCATATTCCCAATTTTTCCTCTTTTATAAAAAAAATTTGCGTCTTCTGATTTTTTTTTTAATCTGAAAGAATACAGTTGAAGACACTTCAAGCACTCAAAAAATTTAGTTTTTCTTCCCCTATTTTACCCCCTCTTTTTTGAAAAAATTTCTCTTTTCCCCTATTTTGAGAAAATCAAGCGCTGTGCAGCCTATAATAACCTGTTTATATTAATCACGTGGCCTTCTTCACAAGTTTCCTTCAAAATTTTAACAGCTTCCCGAGTGCAACGTAAAGTGCCCAACATATTTACATCAATGGTTGATTTCCAAACTGATGGCTCAACGTCTGCAATTTGAAAAAAAATGGTATTAATTATTCACATCAAGAATTTTTTCAATTTGATATATCTCAGCTAATCTTGAAATTATTGTAATCTACCTAGTATTTGTCCAGGAATGGCAATGCCAGCATTATTTACAAGAACATGAATACCACCAAACTCTTTTTTTATCCATTCGAATGCGTGAATTATAGCACATTCATCAGTAATATCTAATTTTCGGGCAACAAATGTCCCTTTGTCTTTTACACATTCCAGTTCTTTCTAAAGTACATAATATAATAAACACACAGTTAATTATTTTGAAACATGAATAATGAAAAATTGCTAATGAAAGTGAAGTTAATTTTTATTTTTCTGACCTCCATTTTTTCTTTTCTTCTGGCAAGTCCAACCACTATCATGCCTTTTTGAACTAAGGACCTTGCTATTGCAGCCCCAATACCGGCAGAAGCACCAGTTACTGCAGCAACTTTTCCACACCAACGGTTCATTTTATCTGATAGTAATTTCAACTTTTATAATTTTCATATACTCTTTTTTCTTATTTTCTCTTTAACATATTATTTTTCACTAAAATATTTTGTCTGTTGTATTTCTGGGATTTAATAATTTTTAAAATACCGCCCACGCCTTCTAAAAGTGAGATTAAAGTCTAGGATGAATTGTAGAACTTGTCAAAATTTAGGAAAAAACAACGTTTTTGAAAGACTCATTTTATAGAGCTATGTTCAAATTATTGATGGTGAATATAAAAAAAATGAATCGTAAAACTTTGCTGTTCTAAAAACAGATTTAAATTTTGTATTGGTGGTTGCTAAAGATACAAACATTTTAAGAACCTAGGGAAGACCAAATCTATTTCAAATCTCTCGGGAACGAAATATTTTATTTTTTAGAGGAAATAAAGGCAATAAGTTTTTTTGCGGTTTGCGAAAAAAAATGTGAACGAAGTTAGGCTTATTTAAATTTTATGCTTTGTTTTTCAAAAAACCCACACCTTTCATATTTTTTCCAAATTTTTGTTGAATTCCTGCTGTCATAAGAAAGACATCTTGTGAGTATTTTGCGTCCTGAATAAATTTTGTAACCAGATTTTTCTTCATAAAATCTCATTTTTCTCGTAGAGAATAGAACATTTTACTTTTAGGAAAAAAAATTATCCTGAATGAAACTGATGGGATGCCTTTCTTATATTAGGAGAAACTGTTCTTTCAATTTTGAAAAGAATAACAAAGGTAGGATTGTCCAAAAAATATTTTTTTAATTTTTTCAAAATT
Source organism: Andricus curvator (assembly GCA_932195095.1). Classification (NCBI taxonomy): domain Eukaryota; kingdom Metazoa; phylum Arthropoda; class Insecta; order Hymenoptera; family Cynipidae; genus Andricus; species Andricus curvator. The sequence goes on along the minus strand of CAKNYM010052960.1, from coordinate 335,284 downwards.
TGAAGAAAAAAATATAAATTATTTTCTCAAAAATAAGGCACAAAATTCAATCCAAATCTGAAAAACAACATATTTCGTACCCGAGAGATTCTGCGACTTCAAGCGTAAAATCTTCCTGATTTGAAATCGATTCGATCAGGCAGAATTTCTAATTCCTATTCTTCAGAAGAATATTGACATCAGATTATTTCAAAATTTATTGTCATTTTTCAAGATCTTTTTTTAAAATAAGATAAATGTTTTTAATAGCATCGAGTTGAATGTCTGAAGAAAATGAAACTTATTTTTGTTCCACATAAACAAGAAATAGATCAATAGAATCTCAGAGATTTGACAGTAATGTAGAAGTTTATTTTTTATTTTTTCTATTTATACAATTCTTCACCAATTTCTGCCTAATCTATTTTTGGCGACTAATTCTTAAACAATTCGCAAAACTTGTCAAGGATTAAAATGCTCTAGCATTTTAATCTACTTTTTAAATACATTTTTTCTATTAAAACTTTAAAAAATTAAAAAATTTATTGTCATTTTTCAAAAGCTTTTTTTAAAATAAAATAAATGTTTTCAATAGCATCGAGTTAAATTTCTGAAGAAAGTGAAACTTATTTTTGTTAAACATAAACAAGAAATAAATAAATATAATCTTAGAGATTTGACAGTAATGCAGATGTTTATTTTTAATTTTTTTAATTTATACAATTTTTCACTAATTTCTGCCTAATCTATTTTTGGCGACTAATTCTTAAACAATTCGCAAAACTTGTCAAGGATTAAAATGCTCTAGCATTTTAACCTACTTTTTAAATCAATTTTTTCTATTAAAACTGAATATAAACAACATTTTTACATTTGGACAATTATAATTTCTACGAATTAAAATTCTATAAGTGTTTGATCTAAATCTTATTTTTAATACATTCATCAATAATAATTTGATAATAATTAAATCATATTTTCAATAAATTTACAAAAAATACGGAGTAGATCAACTCCATTTTAAATAAGGCAAAATTTAAAGAAAAGACTAGTTCATGGTGTTAGAATAATTTTTTATTAGGCTTTATCGTTCTAGAGCATAAATAAAGGGACACGTATTTTTGTCACGTACAGTTTGACCTCAAATTTTTATTTTTTACAGTCATTTGAAGATTACATCTGAATTTTCGAAAAAATGACAGCATTTTTTTCACAATATGGGCGACTATTTTTCTAGAAATTTGTGAAAGTGGACTTTCTCAAAAGCAAGAAAAAATTATATTGAAAAAAATGGTCTTGGCTTCAAAAATCGTTCATTAGCAGACACTTTTCAGAAATATTGGAAAAAATAAGAAAGGTGTGGTTTTCCTGAAAATCTTCTTTTTAATGTTTTCAAAACTCGATTAAAAAAATAAAAAAAATTCTATGGTAAGATCAACCCTTTTGAACCAACATTTGTTCACATTTTATGCAATTTTATGGGAGGTTAACCATTTCTGAGGAGGTGAAATTTTTTTTAATATAATTTTTTTTCTTGTGAACGAGGCAAAATAGTTCAGAATTTTTTTAATTGTTCAATTTTTAAGATTTACATTTGAAGACTCTTCATTTTAAAAAATATAATAATAAAAATTATTAAAATTGGATTATTTTGAAGATCAAAAGTTAATTCTTAAATTTAAAATCTTCCAATTAAAGAAATTGCAAATTTAAATCGTAAAAATTACAGATTTTGAATTGTAAAACTTAAAACTTGCAAAATTCTTAATTTTTAATTGTCAAAATTAAAAAATATTCAATTTTAGAAATTTACAATTCAAGGTTCTACAATTTGGAGAATTTACAATTGAAATTCATCTATTATAAACATATATAAATAAAAATTTCTCAATTGTGATGAATTTGGTGTTGGAAACTTCAACTTAAATTTTTTTGGTTTGAAAATTTATCTCTTTTAGTAGAAATTTTATCTTTTTTTTAAATAAAAATGCAACTGTTTGGTTGAAAATTAATCTTCTTTGGTTGAAAATTCAACTATTTAGTTCAAAATTCGTCTTTTTGTGTTAAATTCAACTGTTTTTTTATTTAAAATTAAAATTTGTTGTTTAGTTGAAATGTTTACTATCACACGATTTATTAAAAATTCATTATTCTAGTTGAAAATTCATCATTCAGTTGAAAATTCATCTCTTTGGTTAAAATTTGATCTATTTTGTTGAAAATTGATTTTTTTAAACTGAAAATTCAAGTATTGTGGTAAAGGTTGAACTATTTTGCTAAGATTTATTTTTTTCGTTGAAAGTTCATCCGTTTAATTGAAAATTAAATTATTTGGGTAAAAATGATTTTTTTTTTAAATTTATTTCTGTAACTGGATATATAACTTTTTCATCTCTTGGCTTGAAAGATCAATAGTTTGGATGAACTTGGCTTTCTTTCTTGAATGGAAAATATTTGTTAAAGGTTCATTATTTTGATTAGGAATTTGTCTCTTTGGTTGAAAATTAGACTATTTTGTTGGAAATTCGTTCTTTTTGTCGAAATAAATTTTCTTTACTGATAACTTATGATTTTTAGTTGAAAATATAAATTTTTGTTTGAAAATTCATGTATTTTGTTAAGAATTTGTCAACTCGTTAAAATACTGAATTTTGAAAAAAAAATTCTGTTTCTTTATTTTCACTATAGAATGATATATCCAAATATTGAATCATTCTGGCACCCTAAGTTGGACTTCTCTGCTTGATTTGAAATGGAATTGGTTAGTAAAAACTGATAATTAAGATGGAAATAATATAACAATTAAGCATAAAGTAGGGTAAATCTAAAATTGAAAATAAGAACGTCTCGTGAATGGAAATTAGTCGTAAATTATTCATGTGAATGCACAATAATGAAGTCCAATAAAAATAGTTGAAAGAGGGCATGTGGAAAATATATATCTATTTAGCAGATTGAGGAGCTTATAATAATAGACGGCATAATTTTAGCACACGAAAACAGTGAATTAATATTTGCGGTAGCAAATCGCCGCCAAGTACAATAAAAGAACTATTGGTTTTCAATTTTATTGAATGGACGGCACAATTCTTAACCGATATTAATGAAACTTGGCTCAGAGCCGTAAAATGCAAAACTATATAGATTTTTTAAAGAATTGAGCTTGACAAAGTCAAACCTGTGAAATTTTCACTCTGGAAAACCATAAGAAGTAAAATTTTCCACCTTTGTCAAGGACCACAGACAAACCTATCAAACTGATTGACCCAAAATTTCAATTGGACATACACGGAATTAATTTTCATTTCTATTTTTCAGGAATTGACGATATCTTCATTAGTTAAATTTTTTTAAGGATTTTAGAGAAGATAAAAATTTCTCTTCAATTTTAACTGGACATGCACAGCAATCTTCTTTACTGCTATATTCAGGAAATTTATGATAACTTTATTTATAAAATTTTAGTATTTCTATTTAATTAAAATTGCGAGTAAAACTTCAATCGTTCAATTGTTTAGTATTTAAAAAAAAAATATTTTATCATAAAAAATTGAAATTTTCATCTTTGCGCACGGCTACAGAAAAATCTGTTGGTACAATTAACGTAAAATTTTGACTGAAGGAGTGTGGTAATATTCTTTAGTGCTTTTTTCAGGATTTTGTAATATCTTTAAACGTTTAAAATTTTTTTGCATATTTTATCATAAAAAAATTGATTTTTTTTTATTTGCGCATGGCTAGAGCGAAATAGGTTATTTCAATTAAAGTAAAATTTAAACTGTGGGTGTGTGGTTCTATTCCTTAGTGATATTCTTCAAAAATTCATAATTTCTGCAAAAGTTAAAAAATTTTGTATATTTTGTCATAAAAAATTGAATTTTTCACCTTTATGCACAGATGCAGCCAAACCTGTTGATCTGATTAACATAAAATTGTAACTGCAACCTTACCATGTTCAAAGAATTTATAATTTTATGACTATATAATATATATAATTATATTATAATACATAATATAAATGTATATATTATTTAATAAAAAAATAAAAAAATATATAAACATAGAAAGATAGAAATAACAATATAATGTTAATCAGATCAACAGGTTTGGC